>JARJDV010006025.1:0-122678 GCA_030264675.1 Anaulacaspis nigra | reverse complement strand
GCTCTCGTCAATCGTCACCCCATTGACTTCGCCTCGCTGAGCTCGCATATTATTGTTTACGTCTGCATCGCTCGCTTATCGCTCGCGACGCAAACGCCTAAACATTCTCACGCTAACACTAATTGGCATGAAACATTTCCCCATTTGTTTCCGGCGTGCGTTCGCTTGCTCGTTTGTTGTTTATTTGTTTGATCAATATAGATGTTCGTTGGTCGGCGGCGGCGGCGGCGAGTGCGTGCAGTTAGAGAAAGGGGTTGAAAGGGATATGCGAATAACACGTAGTCACCCGCCCCCTGCGCTTTTCTGCCAGCTCATTGAGTCTCCAATTTATTGAATGAACTTTTCCGCGCATCCCACGCTTTTTCGCGTTTTCCACGCAATGTGACATGCAATAATCAGCCGTGAAACCGCTTCGGAAAATATAACAATAACAACAACCAACACAGTGAACGACGGGCGTAAAAAGGGAGCAAAGACGATAACGCCAAATGTGCTGCGGCGCTGCGTCGTTCGCATGTACGTCTAGTTTTGGAAAATTGTGAATGCGCACACAATAGCATCGCGTGTTTAATAAATGCATGTAAATTTAAACGGCAGCGCCGCTTACGCTGACATCGCCCGCCGCCGCCGCCGCCAACGCAGGGTAATAGAGTTTTTCATAAAGGGCAAATGAATCAACTGATGTATTCCGCAAACAACCAACGAAATAAATACCAAACTTTTTCCATTCCATGCCGCCATCAATAAATACTGTTTGATTTCAAAATAAAAAAAAATGTTCGAATCAATATTGTTTTCACGTGTTTTTGCGCAAATAAAACGAATTCGGCAGAAATTTAAAACGCATTACAACTGTTTGTATTTTGTATAAAAGGATTCGGCAAATATTTCAATGCGTGATAATATTTTTCGCCGATTTCCTCCACAGCTTTGCCAAAATCCTTGTTAATTGCAAATAGTTTATAGTGGTCCACACAAAAAAAAAACTCGCGAGCGCACGCGTTTATATTTTTTTATTCATGCACTCGTTGACAAAATATTTGTTATCATTTCTCGAAACTGCGCGCACGCCGTTGTTTGTACGTCGAAAATACAAAATGTTTCAGCTTTTTTTTACAGCATGCATTTGCGACGAGAATTATTTTTGCATGCGTTGCGGTAACGCTTCGTTGATGCGTTGATGATTTATGCAAAAAACGGAATGACAGATAACGACAAAAATTAATTGTGAAGCGTTGAAAACAACAAAAACGTTGATTAGCGCGTTTTTACGTTGCCGGTGAAAAGCCGAAGCGAGCGCAAAATAATTCATAAATCATCAAAATTTTAAACATATTCATTATTAAGCGATAAATTAAATAATACGTATGCGCGCGGAATAAATACCGGATAAATATAAAATATGTATTTTTGCGTTTATGAAATGATCGCATCAATCAATCAATAAGTCAGTTAATCTATCAATCACGAGCACATCATCCACGAATCGATATATACGTGAATCTGTCATTAATCATTAGCGCAGCTTATCATTAACGCCTATTTTGAATAAACGCCAAACACTATGATGAGCCAACAAGTTTCATATTTATATAATGACTTCGGCAAAATGTGCCTCGTAGTCCTCTCGTTGTGAAATAATTCAATAATAAACTTACCAAAAATACGCAATAATTGAGCGATAATTAATGAATGAATGGTAGACAGACTCACCTGAAACAAGAAAAATAAAGTCAATAAATTGTCATTTTCCACATTTGCATCTCAATTTCAGATACGCTCGTAAACCAGCAGTGTGCTATAATAATTAACACATTATATATTATAAAACCCCGGGCATGTTATGATTGCGTTAGTCAAGCAATGATGATAAATTCTCATAAAATGTCAAATAAAATGAGAGCCAAACTCGGCATGCGTTCATATTTCGTATGTGCGCGCGCGTGTGTAGAGGTTTATTATCTGTTTATTAACTGCATCATTCGCCAACGTGAATATCCTCACATCTCGCGAATACATTCGCATTCAGTCAAAGATTCAAAGCCAACCCCCCGAATGCGAATATCCATCCGTGCTGCTACCCTTCGCGCCGTATGTAAATGCATACCGACATTCGTCGAACATGAGCGCATGAAATATATATACGCTGGGAAATTCGAGATTGCACGAAATGCGGATTATCTTATCTCCGCAGCTCAATGCCACACATGCCTAAAACAAGCCGGACGGGAACATCACCATCAAAACCGCCTCCGGGGAGGGCAGAGGCGAGGTGGAGTGTTTGCAGTCATTCTGCGTCACGAATAAAACGCCGAATAAAAATTCCATCTTATAAATTGACCAAATAGCCCAAAAATTGTTGTCTCGAAAAGCGCGTAACGAGCATTCGAGATTCCCCACATTTTGGAACAAGCAATGTTCGTGATGTATTTGAATGTCTGGCATGAGCATCCCTATCGCTCCATATATCATAGTTGAGCGTGTCCGCGTCCGAAGGGATGCTTATCATTGCGAATGCATTCCCCGGATGCATTTGGGGAGAGTTTTAGTTGTACTTTGTTGATTGCCAATAGAATTTCGCTTCATGCGCTCTCAAATTTCCTGAGATGCACTTAATTCTAACTTTTAGTGAATTAGCCGAGCCACGGTTCATTTCATTTATAACCACTTATTGTAACGTATCCCATAATAACCATCATAGAAAATTCATTTGCTTCTAACAACCATTCACATTCGGCGAAACAGAATTAGATTCCATATAAAACCGAATTCAATGTTTTATAAACACGTAAGTAATCTTTCTCGCTAGATCCCCTATTAAATTATTAAATTTTTAACAATGTGCAATTACTGTGAAACCTTAAGACTCGCCTCGTCGAGTTAAGAAAATTGAAAGAATACTTAATGCCGAATAAAACATATTTCAAAAAGTAAGCATCAAAAGTAAAAATTGTGGTCGACTGAATGTTTTTTGCATTTCAGCCCGCGGCGAGGGTGCAAAACGTATTGGCGCAACACGCGGGCAGACAAGAAGGTAAAACGGAAACGGTTTATTCAATTAATTTATACACGGCGAGTCAGCGTAAGAGGCTTTCATAAACGGCCGGGTTTCGCCTGCCTCTGCGTTTGATGTGCTCGGGCGCACGCGTTGTGTTGTTGTACGGTTTCCGGTATTTACCCGGAGCACTGACTTTTGCAGTCAGACGCGGCGAATACATTGAATACGCCGCCACTGTTGCGCCAGCATAATGGGGAAGAACGGAACAAAACGTACGACGCGCACGGGAAAATGACGAAGAAAAATGTAAAGTAAATGCAATGAGTGACACTGAACGCTGGGATTTATTCCGGCGTTTTCTTCATAGAAAAGCCATTCAGCGGCGGCACGCAATATTTGGATATGTATTCAGAAGGCAAGCAAGCAAGCAGCCAAACTCAACGCGCCACCAACACCACCACCATCGCCACCGCCATCGGTGAAGAAAAACTCGAGGGGCAGTAAAAAAAGCACGAGCGTAATACAATTGCGTATAAATCACAAGCAATGGGACAGCCGAACGTTATTTACTACCAGGCCAATTGGTGCTTATACACTATCGATTTGTGTATGCGTTTGCCACGTGGCGGGTGGAAAGCAAGCAAGAAAAAAAAGAAACGAAACGTGTCGTGAAAATCTAGCAAATCAAGAGAGTGGAGAGTAGTATCTCTGGTGCTCCATATCTCAATAAACCCATATTCTAGGATCAACAAGGATAACTGGCAAACATAAACAGAACATTATGTACTTATTTGTTTCTGATCCTTTTGATTGATTATACACGAACGTTTCGTTCGACCGAAAAAATTCGATATTGTATCGAGCAATTGTGCGTATTTTGAGAATGCGAATAATTTAAATTGAAAAAAGAAGCAAATCTTTAAAGCGGGGAGCCGATCATAGTACGGATGATGGGGGACGCACTATCGCAAATAAAATTTAGCAATTCAAAGTGATTTATCGGGCAAATTGATAGCAGCTTTCTGCCGCCTCTATTGGCTCGCGATTGAGGCATGCGTCATCAATTTCCGCATTGGCTCTCGTAGACGCATGTAAGCAAGTCAATAAGTCAATATCAATGAGAGCAAATATCTCCGTCTTTGCGCCAGCCGCCACTGCCGCCACATGTGTCAGAGCGTAGCCGTAATTCTTTCGCCGAATTGGCATACAACACCATCACCGCCGCCGCCGTGGATGCCGCCTCCACCAACTTTGCTACTTACATATTCTCCGCACGCACCACACGCCGAAATGCATCTATTACCAAGCTCTGCGCGGCAACGAGTGAATGACACGGAGAGAGAGCGACGGCTAGGTGCCGAGCCGCTCCCGTCTCGCACACCGCCCCCCTTATACACCCCATCGAAATGCAATGCTATTCCGCCGTAGATGCGCATTTAAACGAATCAAGACGCTATTGAAATTTATTGAATTCGTTACGATCCACACCATCCACTTACGTTATGTGCGTCTATCGTTTTACATCGTGCTTTGCTTTCCACTCCTCTCCCTTACTCGCTCAGGTACCTTCTCATATCGCATATGACTAATTTCAGATTTCTACTAATGATGCAGAAACAACTCATCGCTCTTTGCTACCTACATCTCGACATTCCTCAAAACTACTTGTGCCACAGCCACGGTATATATTCGTATGTGCAATTTGCACGTCTCAACATGTTCCAGGTAAAGCATAAATATTATTTTTAATACACGAAACCGAATGCAAAGCGCAAGGTCACACGTTAACAAAATTTATCGAGTGATATCGACAACCGAAATAGAGTTACAGCTGCAATGCACGGTCCCCTGGTTGCACTATTAATTATTATTGCGAATCACAGCTAAAATCTCTAACCTTATAAATACTGATGTTCCCTAACACAGATCCCATGAAAATAGGTCTCGTAAATATTCCATTGCACACGCCGTTCCGGTGCCAACATCGATAGTGGAGATTGAAATATCTATCACACGTATTGAATTCGCGACCGAGACATTAATTAGCAATCACGAACATTAAATCTAATATTTAACACCAACCAACCTCACTAGCTAATTTTAAATAAATCGATTAAGTGATTTATCGATCGATTTCTGCCAGCACCACGCGTATTCAACACTGAGAGACGCAAGACTGGCCAGCAATGGGCACTTGTCGCGAACATGCTCGTGAGAGTCAGGTGCATGCAAGTCGAAACTCTGCGAATCAATCTCTTTATACCCGCGCGCAAATTCAAAACGAATAAATTTAAAAACCTATTTGCCAAATTTAAAACACTTAATACGCCTAAATAATAACTATCAGCCCCTTTATAAAAATACAATTTATCAATAGTTTCTACCATTTACAGTTTAATTCAACACTTCATTCCCTCCTTTTCAAAATATATTATGCAATTTATAAATGAAGAATCGTGCATAAATTCCCGAACAACTTCCAACTCGAACGCATTATTTCCCTGCAAGGGGTCGCAACGCAATTGAAGGCTAATAGGGGTAAAAAACAGCACAGCAATGCGAGCAAGCGTTGATTTCTTGTTGCGAATTGCTCGTTTTCGCTTCATTCTCAGTTGGAGAATTCGCAGCATGCAGGATGCAGCATTGGCTTGGGCCCCTCTTTTTTGCTTTCGACATGAATTAATCATGTCGTAACAAGCTGCATTCGCGGGGGCGATGCCATTAAGTCAGGAGGAGTTTCGGGGGCTTTCGCGTACCATACTCGTCGGCGGCGTCATCGTTGCTGCTGCCGCCGCCGCCGTCGTCGTCGTCGTCGTTGTCGAATTCGAACGCGAAACGAGCGCTGCATTAAAATATTATGAAGACGGCGGCGCGGCGGATGCTCGATAAAGAGTCGTGAGCGGGCGTCGGAGGAACGCAGTTCGCCGCGGAGGGTGGTTTTAAAATATGCCAGGAAACGACCGGAAGTGTCCAATGAGGAATGCCTTTCAGACGACCGACCAACAATTCCGCGCGTAATGATGATGACACGGCATGGAATATGATAAAAGCACTTCGCTCCTTCGTGCCTTCCACATTGCGAATGAAATGCATTAATGCGGGAGCGTGAGAGGGAAAAATTAAAAAACGAATATCCACGCGCGCCAACGAGAGGGTGCTGCTGCTGCTGTTGTCCGATGAAGCGTGGTAAATTAAGGAAATGAATGGAAATGCATGACAAAAATGAATAAAATTTAAGATAATTCCAGGAAATCACCTCTGGAGGGTTCACGAAAAAAGTATAATTTAAAATTCCACCCGCGTTCCGAGAACCCCTTTTTCTTACAGCGCACACTCTAAATTTCAGGAATGCTAAACTTTTCTGATGAAACATCAGCCCCTCGCACGCTAGTTACGTATTAACGAATCAAAAGTGAGAATTAAATGCGTCCACGTGGGGCGCAGTGTGCTAACAACAATTACATCAGTTCTTTCGCCGTGATTCTTCGTAAATGTTCTTCGAACTAAGTACACAATGGGGTCACATTGCAATTAAGCATCCGATCCAGGCTACGCACATGTCTAAATACGGTGCAAATGTAATTCACAAGTGTTGCTAATAACAATTCCCAAACGCACTTGAATGCGGTAAGGACCCTTCGGCCAGTTGTTGAAGGAGGAGGACGGGGAGGAGGAGGAGGGTGCTACGATTCCACCACTGCTTCTTGCTTAATTTGCTCGTTGAGCCTACAAGCAACGCATACGCAATACAATAAGTACAGCGTACGTGAAGGACAACGCTTTTATCCAACGGGGGTGGCTGTGGCGGCTGTGAGTACGACGGCGACGACGACGACGACGGTCTGGATGGACCCATTATCTACGCGTTGTTGTAGTTTTCTGAGAAGGTTTCTGTTTGCGTCCGGCAAAGGATAATAACGACGTGTGTATGCGGCGTGCTTGACCAAGGGTGTCAAATTTGCTGAGCACCCAATACCCTCCGAAAATTCGTGGCCACTTGTTTTCGGCCCTTTGATAGGTGGCGGCGGGTGAATGGCCCAGTGTGTGTGTGCGCGCGCGCGCTTCAGAAATCCTAAACACGTACGCGCGGTCCGCTCGCAACAGCAGCAGCAGCTTAATGCGAATTATATATTTCCCGAGAGAAATTTTCGTGATTGCTTTCCGAATATCCTGGCAGGCAGACGTCGAACGCGTCACGTTAACTTTCAATCGTTGCTCCACGCCGCTTAATGATCACACAACAAATTGCAGTTTATGGCTTTGTGTTTTTCTCGAATACTTAATAATAATCCCTGGTGCATTAAAACTTTGTGTACGTAATACACTTGGCTAAGCAACTCGTTGCGCGCTGTCGTAATTTATTCCTTGCGGAGGACTCGCCTACAAATTGCGACGCGTCGCAAGAAGGGGTGAGAGAAATCCTGACACGTCTTTGAGTAACGCGATACTTTCGACAAAGCCATTAACACTTGACATCAGTTGCACCGGCGACTAATGCCGTCGAAATGTAATTGAATCGGGTGTCATCGCGTATCGCCGCCGCTCATCTGCATTGCGGCGTGTGCAATGAGGGGTGGATTTTCATTAACACATCATGCGATAGATTTCATTTTCGCGCGCGTCGCACCACCGCATGCCCCTCTCAAAGATGTTGACGTGTCGTCGGCGAAAAATGATGTAATTGATCAAGCTCTGCTCTGTCGTCCAATGCATTCATCGAAGTGCAAGACTTCTCGTATTAATTATAGATCGTTGCGGTCTTTTGTGCGGTGCGCGTCAGACATTCCGCAATTTGACGAGGGTGCCACTACAATACCCTACCGCCACCACCATCGCCACCCCCATTCTGAGGGATGATTCGCAATTGTTATGCGCCGTTTGATCTATGCGCGTATTAAGTACACCATTGTGCTAAGTTGCTTTAAAATCAATGCAGTCAAAATACGGAAAAAGCTTTTCATAAAAAACTTCTAGAATAAATTTACCTGAAATTTCTCATTCAAACATCCAAGACATGCACAAATAAATATTTTCCTAATAATGCTGTTTCAGGATAATTTATGAAAATGATCGTGAAACGATTTAAACATAACGAATGATAACGGACATGCGCGTTTGGCATTTGAATAAATTTACATCGGCGATGGGCTGCGTTAGTCACCAGCAACATGGCTGCGCTTCCGATTACAATAAGGGTGGAAGGCAAAAGTCTGGACATGTTTCAGCTTTCCGCCGACGTCAGCAACGCGTGAATCAGCAAACGCGGCAGCGGCAGTGGCGGGCGTCACTCACGGTTCGTGCATTCAATGCACTCGCCGCCAACTTTGTGAGAGCTATGCCACCGCGCGCACAGACAAACCAACAGCGCGCGGGCCGACAGAGCGTGCGCGCATTGTTCAATCAAATAGCGAAATGACATTATCGCCGCTCTCACTCGCTCCCGCCGATGCCGCCGCCAACAAATTGGCAGCGGGCATTGCAATAACGCTGCATCGATGGCAAAAAAATCCGATTACGAGCGACAATGTTGTAACATTCAATGCATGAATGCGTGAATATTAAAGAATCGCAAATGCAATGTGGCGATTGGATTTGCGCGAAAAATTTATTAGCAATTGAACGTGCACGCCAAAAATACCACAGTGAAAAAAGAGCGAGGTGACACGTAAACGTCATTAACATCGAATGCCGGCCAATTCGTAGTGCGCGTTTGATCACGACAACAATTATTCTTCTTTGAATTTCTTCAAATTTTCTAGCGCTTCATATAGGTACACCTAATACAAATTTGCGGATCACGATTGGGTAAACCAAGCACTCCCGAGTGACCGGGACCGGTCATAAATTGCTACTGTCAGAGCGCGCGTCCGGAGGATTGGCCGCCCCCCGCGCGCACGCGATAGCAGGACGGACACCACCACGAGGGAGGACACGACGCGCCGAACTACTATCCCGAATTATGACAGATTAGTACATCATCAATCATTAGACGCGCTATGTGCGTTCTCGGGGCGCGTCGGAGTCGCCCGCTCTTACAGCGGCACACACCAACGGCCATTATTAAAGGGATAACAAGGATAACAGGCTTTGCGTTGCCGCCTCTGGTGCCGGAATTAAAGGTGGAACACGCTCAAACAAAGCGCAAACTGCACAAAGTCGAAAGGCCAACAATGCGAAATTGAAAAACTGATCGTGCAAACGCATTCCCGATGCTTCTTTGCGCTTTTGAAACAACTTTCGTCGTCGATGGGGCTGCTGCTGCTGGCCGAACGGCAGCAGCTATTCTAATGAAGCGGAAAAAACTCATAACATGCTTGATTTGGCATTGAATTGAAATTTCAAGGATGCGCATGTTATGCACATGAATTTTTAAGCCAACAAAGAGGGCGACTACCGCCTGGAATGTTTGTACGCGTATTCATCGAATCAATAAATTCTGCGTGTAAGTTGGGCGAATGAATTAAGTAAAGTGCTTCACTATTATCAAACTTATAGGAAACCTGCGAGACGTCGTATAAAATGCACCCTCAGCCAGCATTTGCAGACGATGGAAGGGTGGCGATTAAGGGCGCGTTCGCGCTTCGTCGCATCCGCAAATGAATGCAATCGCAGCGATAACGATCCTGACGGACACATGTCCGAAATTCATTTTTCTTCATCTGTAAAACTTCCCTCACCCTCACCATCCGAAGAAAAGCCTCGCACAGCTGACAAAACTTCTTCTTCCTCTTCGTCCTTCTCCTTGCCGTCGTCGTCAGCCAGTGTTTGGTCTGTCGCTTCCATTTTCGTCTAATCCGGCAATAAGCAAAAGTTGTCTCTAATCTGCAATCTGTCCGTTTTTCTTCCTCGCCCACCCCCCTCCAAGGAAAACCACAATACACCCTGCAGCGAGAAACATAACCGCAGGCCGCACGCGTTATTGAATTATAATGTGCAAGGGATTATTTATCAATCCAGCGCGCGATATTTTCAATCAGATTGATGAAACGATAATAAATGACGGAATGAAGGAAGTGATGGAGTAGTTCTTGTCTCTGGCGCGAGAAAGGAGCGAGGGTGGAGGGCAGAAGACGGAAGTGAGGCAAAGTGAGCGCAGCGAATTAATGCGCGCATGCGCCGTAAATTCAAATTTACTGTGCTGAAAATTTGTCATCCCTGTGTGTGCGGCGATAGCGATAGCGGGATTATCCTTGCCGGCGAATAAACGATTTGCATTCATGAGAGAATACGAGGCGAACGCGCGTGCATGATACGGGGGCGCTCTCGTACGCCGCCGTTACGACTCATCATCATGGCGGATGCGCATTTTCCGCTTACCTCCTTCCTTACGCTTCGAGCAAACAACTTAATACGTTTATAAGCGACGAGGAGAACAGATGAAATGACAAAAATGCCGCACATAAAATCTTCTTTTAGAACATGTAAAACAAAGTTTAACTTTTTGACTGTAGCGCGTGCTGCTCATCATAAATGCAATTTTAGCATGGGAGATAGAGAGAAAGAGAGATGGAGAAAGGAGGAGAAAACGAGTTTTTCTTTGGGAAAATTTCAAAAATCGACAATTACCCAACCATGTAGCCATGTAAACCGGGCACAATCCTTTGAAGAGATCACAGGTGATGATATTTTTACCAACGAACGTAGTTGGGTTGGTTGGTTGGTTGGTTAGTTGTTGCTGTTTGTCTGCACCAGCAAATGCAAACATGCGCAATGCACACCGGTGCAGAAAAAAAGAGCACAAATAAAACGACATGCATCAAAACATGAAAAATACACACATACACATACGTAATTAGAACCAGTGCAAAAGTGCGCTGTGCGAATCGCACGAATGGCTTGCAAATAAAAGAAAAACACGCACCCAAACACGCGCCGCCAACAAATATACAAGAGTTGTACACACGGCAAAGGGGTAGGGGTAGTTTTAACTACATGAAATAAACAACATACACCGTACATCTCTACGCATGTGTAAAGTGAACAAGATGCGGGTGAATTTCAAATGGAAAAATGCAAATGCAGAATGACGTGAACGCATTACCAAATATATGGATGGATGTATGGAAATTTACAAATTGCGAAACGCGGTCCCATGACGCATAGCCGCCGGATAGGGGGATGAATTAGTCAAACACATATCCTCTCCCGCGATGAACGCCAAAGTAAAAACAAGAAATTGCAGAATTTTGTTGTGACTGCATGCGTCCACCCTTAATGACTAAGCGAATTTGAATTAAATTAAGCCAGGAACGAGGAGGAAAAAGAACATGTGGGGTAGCGAAAAAGGGAAATGCGACATGACGATGTGCATGCGCAATAAGCAAATGCGAGGATTAGAATGCACTCCAGGAGAAAAAGTTTCCGAAGGATTTAACTCGATCATGCACATTTCGTGCGGAGAGCTCATGCTGCTGATCGATCTCATTGTGTTTTGGGTTTACGCCATCGTCGACGTTCTCACTGCGACTGCCGCCTCCGCGTCTAGACGCCAGAAAGCCAACCGACTAATACTCATTCGCAAGCGAACGAACAAGCGAGAGAACGAAGTTGTTGGCAGAATGCTGAAGAGAAGCGCGCGCGCCTCAATCCGCATCGAATACTCAAACGCAATCAAACACTCTCCCCGCTTTTGCTAAGACTACAACTGCTCGCCTTTACTTGCTGGTGCGATATACCAGCGACTTCGTGCAGCCAACACTAACGAGTGCGCACTCTCAACTGATTCTGGAGTGTACTCGAAATGATTATCATAGAGAAACAGAATGGATGCGAACGCAAACGGCGATCGACGATTTACTGCACAATGCGCAAAAGTTTATCCGACGCCCGGATTTTAGTCTAATCTAATTGCAAAAAACTCACTCACTTTCACTACTTAACGCTCCCTCTCTCTATTTGCCCGCTATCCCTCGGATTCCACGCTAAATTTATGGCGTTCTATTATCTTCTCCATCGTATTTTTCCTAATTTTCATATGAATAAAACTTTAACAAATTTTATCAGCGCGCGCGCGCGCGTTCGCCGTCCTTTTAGTATAAATTTTATACGCTCGCAACGCTGAAAAATAAAACAGAAGGAAGAGATCGCACGAAGGCAAAAACGAGAAAAACTCCAGTCGCGTTCGCCTCGTCGACTCGTTGAGAAATGCGCACTTGGGATGAGAATAGACTTGGGACTGCCGCAGCCGGCTCGGACTGGGAATGAGTGGAGAAACGTGGACAAGAAATGAATACAAATTTTGTCCATCTCACGACGGCAGCGGCGGCGGTGGCGGCGCGGATAAAGAAAGCGATGGGGCACTTTGGCGCGCCAAAAGAGATATTCTAAAATTGTTACCGAGTTGAGCAAGTGACTCGTCGACGGACATTCAAATGAAATTCAAAATGTTACCAACGTAGGTACTTACACTTGGTACTTACTCAACGACAGCAATAGCAGCACAACTGGACACGCATTTAAATGAATGGGCGAGACTTGTAAAAAACACTCACCTGCAACAAAAAGAGAAATAACATAAAATTAGCTGTCGTACATTTTCCGAGCCGAACAAAATACAAAAAAGCAGCGCGTAACATCCAACAACGACAAAAAATAGATAAATTTATTACATACACGAGAATAATTTGTCGCTTGCATTTATTGATCCATGATCGTGGGGCGAGCGCGTTGCTCGCATACGGCCAGCGTAAAAAAGCAGTGAGTGCAAGTTTAATTTGTTGCATTGTAAACTGGATGCATTTCGTTATCGCGAGCGCAAACTCGATCAAGTATAATCCGCTTTTGATCCGGCCGTAGATATATTTTATTCGGCCGATTTGTTTCACGCTTGCGCTGCTGCTTCACGTTCCGGATATCGGCGGCTCGTTGGACCGTTTAATTTTCGACAATTCGCAATTTACAATGCACAATGGACACCGCCGGCGTGCAGCATTACTCCAGATTTTCCACAGTTGCATGTGCACGCGTCCCAATGAATATATATTTGCTAATTTTTTTTTGTATGTGCTACCCCCGCCCGCCAGCAGCCCGCCTCCCGACGCGGACATCTCATTCACTCTCGCGTATTTATTTTGGTCTATTGTGCATTCAGGGTGCATAACGCAAACTACTACTACAGAGGGGTTGTTTAGAGTGCCAATAAAACGCTGCAAATATTCAACGAGAGTACGCGTACGCTCTGGTCCAATTACTTTAAATATATACAATTTGTATACCCATTTCGAGAATAAAATCATTTTGCTTCTTTCATTCTCAGCCAATTTTCATAGAATGAAAATTAGCCCCGGACGCACAACACATATCCATACTTTATGCGTTTAATTACATTCGTCTAATTAAGCGAACAATGCATCCCTAATAGCAAACGCGCCGGCTGGAACATGCCTAATGTGACAATGGACCATCCTGAACTATTGTCCTGGAAACCGTGTTCTTGTGTGCCAGCGCACGTAACACGCGCCGCCGACATTCAGTACATTTGTTCTCATTTACCGCCGCTCCCCGCCGTGTTGAATTCCGCAGTTATCCTGACAGGTATTAGTTTCAATTGTTTCATTTACACATAATCAATATGGGAACAAACCTCTGCAGATTTACTTCATCATCATCATCATCATCCTCATCAACATCATGATTATACCCTTGAAAAACGTTAAACAAGTAGTGCGCGCGCGCTCGCAAAGTGTGAAAGCAATTTATTTGCATAAGAATTGAACATTGTGCGCGCATTTATGCATCGCGATGAAACGCATGTAAATCGGAGCCGCGACGCGCGTTCGCCCACTGCGCTTTTGTTGAATAATATGCAATTTATGTGTGCGAATAGTAAATTGGCGTGCGCGCAGAGAGGACCGTCAGCTAGCCGGCCGTATTCAAATTTAATGTTTAATGAATGTATTTACGGGCAAGCGCTCGTGGCGCCACCGCCGTCGACGTCATTGCGTATTATCCTTTATTTGGAGGCATGCCGCGCGCACCGCCGCACATACACATCCTCATATTGTTTGCAATTTGC
This sequence comes from Anaulacaspis nigra, assembly GCA_030264675.1. Lineage (NCBI taxonomy): Eukaryota > Metazoa > Arthropoda > Insecta > Coleoptera > Staphylinidae > Anaulacaspis > Anaulacaspis nigra. Next base: position 108,666 of record JARJDV010006025.1, on the reverse strand, counting down.
TATTCGGAACCAGCGACAGCGAACGGCGACGGCGAGCGCATACATATGCAGCATTCATGCAGATTGCACGCGCTGTCCGAAAACCCCTTTTAATGCTGACTCTCTTGTCGCTTCTCATGCTGCATTTTGCGTGGACTCATCCGTAAGTAAGCATGAACAATACGATATTAATATTAATTCACGCTCGTGCATACCGTTTTACGTTCGTACTCCTTTTTGGCCTTGTGTTGGAGGAAATTCACGCAAATAAAATACGTTATTTTAATAACCGTGCTCGTTAAGAAATAGCTTCCGCGACTTAAATCGTCCTTTGTTTCGTCGTCCTTTCACGAAAAGGCTGGTCACACACAATACACATATCGTGCACGTGCGGTGCGCGCAAAAGCTTAGAAATTCATAGAAATCCCGTCAGGTGCGAGCCGAATTATCGCAGTAACGTGCCATGCAGCAATAACACTAATACGTCGTGGAATCACGCCGCCTTCGAATCGAGCAAATACACCACTTCCAGGTAGCGTAGAGTGGTGAATAATGTGCCAACGGTGGCGGTGGTGGCGGCAGCGGCGGCACACACGTGTTCGTAGGGTGGTAAGCGAACACCCTTCGCCGTCCCCTAAGCAGAAGTATCCGCTGCGTCGTTTTGCGCTCCTTTGCAGGAAGCTCGCAACGAAGCGTGTTAATAATTAACCAAACTTTGCGCGCAATACACGTGGCATCCGGGCGTATAGTGAATGTTTCCGGAAACTTTACTCACCGATGCGCAACCAAAGCAAACTTGTTTCAACTGCAATCTTTGCGAAGCGAACCTAATTCACAGTCGTGCCATTGCATTCAATCCCAATTGCGAATAAATGGGATATCGTAAAAAGCATCGCGTTGCCGAGGTGGAACTCGAGCGAGAAACACTTGGTGTTGTAGACAATACGAGATTAGAACTGGGAATATTGAATTATAAACACAGGTGGGAGGATAACTAAGCCAAAAACAGAGTTACATCTTCTTCATCCGCAGCGGCAGGCACACGTGCCGCGCCGCTGGAACAAATGGAGTAAGCAGCATTGCGCTGCATTGCTTTCCCCAATGGAGCACTCGCGCCATTCCGTATTCAATATTCCATTGAATCGTCTAAGGGCGGCCAGGTAGAGACGCCGCCGACGACGACGTCTGGTGCGAACGATCCATCCAGAATATGGAATATGGTTGAATAACCTGCCCGCTGCGGACGGATTGCGGGGGCGGCAGGCTCGGCGCGGGGCTAAGGGTGAATAGTTGGTTGCTTGGTGGTACGCGTTCGTACCGCGCGCCGCCCGCCGCATACACCGACACACTCGCACTACACGTATTCCTATACGGATGTGTGCCATGAATTATTCCAAATGGATATAACCTTTGTAGTTTGTACTGCCTGCGATATCCCATTCCTTTGTTGCTTATTGCTTGTTCCATCTTGTTCCTTGGGTGCAGCTGATCACTTCGCATTTGTGCAAAATGAACATCGGCGACGGCGAGGAGGCGAAGGCAGGAGGAGATGGTAGGAAGAAAAGAGACGCAAGGTGTATCAGCAGGCAAGCGCATTCGGCAATGTGATACTGCTGTAACGCTCCCAAATGGTTATACATATTAATATCTATGGATGCGCGTATTTGTACATCGGCGGATACATTCCGGAAGCCCGTATTTGCATTTGCGGCATTATATCCGCGAGTAAGCCTCGCGCATCCAGAAAGTGACTAAACGTGATTATCGCTGCTCGGCTAGGCCAGCGAGAGGGTTGCTCGCTCGCAAACGAACAAGGTGAACGATTCGCATTCGTGTACTTCCGGCGCACGCGTGCACACTTCCTGCCAGGTATTACGAAATTAACTTGTAAATTATGCAAATTTAATATTCATGAAAATCTCCCAGCGAATATTATTTATAATAAATGAAAAATAATACGCCGTATTCAGCGCCCGAATCCACCCACACCACCTACGCCAGCGCATATGGGTTTGCAATTAAAGCCGGAAAGGGCTTGCGTTAAACATTTGCGCAATTACATTGCCGACTCGAAACAAACGTACAAGTTAGACGGTAGTTAGACACAGTCGTTTTGTTGACGCTGCACTGCATTAAATCAGATATTACGCTAATTGTGCAATTAATAATAATTATACCTCCGAAGCTTCCCCTATTGTTTATTAACCGCAACGCGTAACGACGTTTGCCCGTGCACAACCCTAATCGACGAACAATGTCCTCGCACGCTAGCCGCCATTGTGTTTCGTCCAGCATCAATTAATTACGCATTGATCATAAATACATTTCCGTGCAATTAGAATTTCGGTGCGATAAGCGCGCACGTAATTAACTCAGTATCGAATTCGGCAAATTCAACTATTGCACCTTAGACATAAATTCCAAAATGCGGTTTGCGCGTTTGCAAATAGAATATATAGTTAAACACCACAACTTTTACATCAGCCATCTGCTGCTCATAATATTAAACATTCCGCTCTAAACAATACCACCCCTACTTGTCTTATATGACAATTTCATTTAAAATACAAACGAACAAATAGTAATATGACTTACTCGCGACGCGCGAGTAAATTTAATTTAATTAGCAAATGAAATGGAAACAAAACGTGCGCACGCAATTAAAATAACGTGCGCGACAAAACGACAAACGATTTATGGATTAACATGCGCTGTAATAATGCGACTAATTGCGAACAGCGCGCACGCCATAATATTATTGCAGTTGCAAAATTTAAAAGCCGCGCATTAAATTAATTAATTACTGTAATTTGCTAATAGCATATCACACACAATCGATATATACGCGCTCTGCACGAATCGCGAGCGCGCGCGGGCGCGTGCTTGTGTGCACTCCCGCAATGCAGCAGAGCAAAAAATTAAACAATGCTATTTATAACAATGAAGCATATTGCATTCGGTGGCAGGACGTGTATTTAATAATAATAATAAATGTACTACAATAGTTATCGGTGATGCGATGCGGCCGTGCTTATTTTGTTCGATAAATGACCACTCGAAAATGATAATGGCTAATGCCATCGTTGCACTAATGCATAAGTAATCAACGATAATTAATATATTTCGCTTAATACACGCAATTTTCACGAATAGATAAGTGATAATAATTAATTTATTACCACGAACATAATCAATTACGATCATATCGAAACCGTAATTTCTCATTTGTCTATAAAATTCACCAGCGCGCGCAAGAGAGATTATTTTATCGAATCAAAATTCATGAGATAATTCTCAAAATGTGCAAGCACCCCCAAAGAAATGCCCCCCCAAGCTGAATTAATTTCGAGCGAATTGCAATAAAATAAATCACTTCGTATGTGAAGTATTAATTGAATTTCTTTTTGCACAATAAGGCAATAATGCCAAGTGCAGGATAATTATTCAAAGCTGTGCGCACAAACGCAGAAAGTGCGCACAAAAGGTCGCTTGTTCGTGCACTTTCAGTGCTTACGCGGATTAAAATAATAAATTTTATTTTAATTCCATCGGCCCGAGCCCGAGTTTGCTCTCGAGTTGTACAACGCGTAATGACGGAAAACTATTTTTAATTTCCATTGTCCCGAGTGCGTTTGGGGATATGTGTGGTACCTAGCCTCGCCTAGCCTGCTTGCTACCCTCGCAAAGCCTCCTGTTTTCCAAGGGATGAACTTAGAAATGCAAAAGGGGGTGCATTTGCAATCGGATTTAATGCATTTAAACTACCGCCATTTTAGTTATAAATTATATCCGTCTTGTATAAATAAACATACAAAGTGTTCGCCGAAACGTTTTTCGTAGCCCCAACAAAAAAAACAAATCTCGTTCAACTGAAGCGGGACAAACGTACACAAAGAAACAAAGCATACAAGTTGCGCAAATAAAACAAGCTTTTCGCTTGGAAGAAGAAAAGTTGTTGTGCATTTTGAAGAGTGGCATAAATGCAAAAGGATTTTATACTGTTGTCACTGTGAGCGAACAATTTCAATGCTTCTTCATTCATCCCGGAAAGCTTTCGATGGCAAGCCATGCACACGCCGCCACACACATGCACAACAACAAGAAGCAGTCATCCAGTTCAGCCGCGCGCGAAAGCCATTTTAATACAAACGTATATGCATGCAAGAAGTTTTCTTTCCTCTTTTGCAGCGCGTCGCCTGTGCAAACTCTCGTACAAAGTACGCAAAGGCGCGCGCGTTCGTTCCTCGTCTCCTTCTTCTGCGCGTCTTCTTTGCATTGGTATTTTCTCGCATTGTTGCTGATGTTTGCATTGTCGCGTTCGTTTGTTCATTCGCGCGCATCGCTTCGGTGATAAATGTATGTCACATATTTTATCGTTTCCGGCCTTATTCTCATGCCATTCGTTAGCCGATACATAAAGAAATGTATGCAATCCTCCTTGTACGCGAAAGACTGTCACGCGCCTAAACAAGGGCATACATTACGTAAATCCCACAATCCTCTCCCGCCTTTCCCATTTCAAGGGTTAAATTGTAAAATATTTCTTATCGTGTCATTAACAAGTTGACTGCCTCCTTCATCAGAATATTTAGTGTGATCCAAAATTGAATGACGGGCGAAAAAACTACCCCTCCAAGCTGAGGTTTTAATTTAAGAAAATCCAATGTTATCATTCGTTTAAACATTATTTGAATACAATATGTAAGAATCAAAAAGCAATTCCAAGCGAATTATACTGAATAAATTTTGAATCGATCATGAAGCACACACGCATGCACCCCAAGCGGTACAAAACTCATTAGCATCCCCGTAATAATCTTTGGGGTTTGCGCATGCAAAACGCCTTTCGCTTTTCATTTATTTCCGCGCACCACGAACGGGTGGCTAGCTATTACTTTCGCACCCTCTCCGTACGCACACGCACTTTACGCGCGCGGAAGCTCTCTCATGCGTTCGCATCCCTGTTATATATGTGATGCATCTTTAATCTTTGGCAAGATAAACGCAAACACACGTATGAATATCGCAGAAGGGTTGTCGGGGCGCGCGGACCTTAACGAGCATACAATGCATTCGGCCCCCTGGAAGCAACCCTACCGAATCCGTCGAATGCATAAATGATATTACGCGCCAGTACATTTGTTTCCGATATGTTCGGCGCGTTCCCGAAGAGGGGACACAGACAGCCACTACTATTGTCCGAACTAATTTAATTTTCATAAGTGAATGCGAAATTCGAAATCGAATTTTAATGCGCATTGTCCGAACACGCGTAATGGACAAATATTAATAGGACTTTAAAAAGCAATGACGAATGCGCTCCAGCCAGCTGTTTCGCATTATTGCGCGCGTGAATTAGAGCAAATTCAACGCCGCAAGAAAAACTACGGGCTTTTTTTGTGTCCAGAAGAAAAATAACCGCAGAGGGAAAATTCTCATTAAAATATCATTACACGAAAGCGGCAAGTGTTAAGTGCAGCACCTCGATTCATTTACATTATTCACGCCAAACAAATTTGATTATTGCAAGAGACGCACGCGCGCACGTTAGGACGAAGGACGAAGAAGAAACTTGCACATTTTCACACCGCATGCCACTTTATAGGTTAATGACGCTAATGACGATAATAGTGTGATGGTAATGCGTTGGTGATGGCTGCGAGCGAATAGCAAACTTGATGAAACTTTGCTCTACCCAAGGAGCGAGTTCACACACTTTGTAACATGATGTTCGATCGGATACAAAATGCATGAAGTATGCAGGCAACACCGGTTCAAATTGAGATAACAGGAGCGGCGCGCACGGAAAAAGCAAAAAAGTGCTGATAATGGATGAAAATTGATAGCGTTCAAACGAGCAACAGCAGCAAGCACTAGCACGCAAGAATTCTTCGCATTTTGTCGTCGCGATATTTTTCCTACGATGTGAATTAAAGATATAAACAGAGATAAATTCTGAATGAAAAAGAAACAAAACGTCGAAAAAATAAATGAGGAAAAACACAAAGAAAGATTGCTGCAGAAGCGGGGCGAATGTGTGCGCTGAATTAAAAATTAGTTAAGTTATAAAGCAGATCCTTTAAGAAGCAATAAACGAACCCGGAAGTGGGACAAAGACCGGCGATAAAGTGGGTAAAAAGGGTAGAAAATGAGTGCGCTGATAAATGATAATGAAAAAGCCGGTGGCAAGCACAAAAACGAATGCGAACGAAATAAACCGAGAAGAAAAGCAGGACACGTCCATGAATTAAGGACGAAAGCGCTCAAATAAATAAAGGATAAAAAGTATGAAAAATAGGGCGAGGAATGAACGCGATGGCAATATACAATCTGCTTTTTCTCCGTCTCGTTCAGCACACGCGGCTCGTCGTCGTCGTCGTCATCATTCAGTGGCTGCTTGCTGGTGGTCAACGCCGCCACCGACGCCGTCCCCGCCGAATAAATATGAGGCGCACGCGCAGGCGAATGGAAAATGAAAAACTTATGACTGCTTCCTTCGCCGTACAAAGTCGACTAAATGTTCACTCATACACAGCGCCATTCGCCGCCGTCGTCGTCCGACTGCCTGCTAAATGAGCATCCCGGAAAACGGGAAAGGCGCAAGTAAATTACGTCTCGGAGTGAGCCGAGAATAAACAAACGCCAGCCGCATGCGCACGCGCGCAAAAGATCATCATAAATTCCGAGTAAATTAAATTTTACTACTTATATTATTTTTGCCTAGCCAACGAAGGAAATGTTCAAATATGTATAAAGTTGTAAATGAAATTGCACGGAATTTAATATTTGATGGAATTTATATTCTCGGAGAGACAAAAACTCCTCCTTCTTGCTAGCTATCCTTCCTTCCTTTGCCGCGCGTAGAATTATAAAAGTAATTCGAGTTAATGTGCGCACAAAACTTGGCGGTAGCAATGTAGGTGGGTGTGCGCGCGCTAGGTGTGTGTTTTGTTTTTGTTGAACTAGCGGCAAAATTTTTCATCTAATTAGATACTCGTCGAGAGAACGCAACGAGGATGGCGCAAAAGTTATTAAGTGAATGAAAACAAATTGCGAATTACAAACAGCAGCGAATGCACCTCCAACCTTCTCAAATTTACAGAACATTCAGCTAACGTTTCTAATTACTAGCGAATATTTCTCCGCAGAATATAAACTTTCCGTTAAATTATACCACTTTACAAATATTTATAAAAGAAATTATTAGTTCAACGTTTCTGCGCTAAATACGTCATTTCGAAATAAACCCACCCAGCACTTAATTGCAATAATCACCAAAATAAAATAAAAATCATCCAGCCGCACGAACGCAGTATGAAAATGAATAACAAGAATGATTAAAGAGGCAAGAAAAAAAAAGCGAAAATTATAACCGCCTGAGCGGTGAAAGTTATTAGCAAAGGAGTCGAGTAATAAATGACACGATATGATATGACGCCTCGCACCCTGACACGTAGTGATTATCAAGTTTACAATTTCCGACTTCCAGACACGCTAAAGAAGGAGAACAAAAAATGGAAAACAGGATAACATGCCCGATGACTAATGATACCGAAACTCAAAATATTCCACCTACGGGGAGGGCAGCGCGCATAATAAAAATTCTTAAGAATTCCCCGCGTTTTCATTTAGAGTCATTTGAATTAATTAATATTCATCAAATTTAAATATAAATTTACCATTCGAAACATGTAGGAAGTAAAATAAAAGTAAGAAATATCACAAAATACTTCAACTATCAATTTTCACGAAATTCTGAATCCTTGTGAACTATCCAATTGAGCGAATGTAAATAAGTAGAGCAGTGAATACGTGTACATGCAATGAAATAAATTTAATTCCAGATTTTCGTTCAGCGCGCAAATGGCAATTGAGCCGGGCCGCGCGTCCTCGGGTCAGATGGACCGGAAATAATATGCTCTCTGGCCCCCACATGGCCGAAATACTCACCCCGCATAAGCGCGCGGCCGTATGTGTCGAGAAGTCGAGTGTGCAATCGACTAGTTTTTAGTGAAACTCTCTCTCGCCTCTACGGTATACATGCTAAAACTCCCAATACGCTTTCGTTTCATCCCTCGCCACTTCCGCGCGCATATTCCATTTGCATCTCGAGAGCATCTACCGATTTACAAAATCGCAATATCAAACTCGATTCACTTGCGCGTAATTAAACTGCAAATTATTACCAAAATAACCCACATTTCGCCACTAGTTCGTACCTAGTAAATCTTCTCATTAAAATAGATGGTATTAATTCGCGCATCTTCAGCGCTCCGCCGCCGCATGGAAATTCTAAACAAAAAAGTGCACTCAAAGTTTTTGTTAGTTAAATATGCGCATTCAAAATTCAATTAACGCGTGTTAATTTTTAAAAAACCCTGCTTTGTGTACGCCAAGCGGAGGCGGGCAAGAAGCGCCCTGTGTACACTGCGCGCGCGAGAGCTCGCCCTCGTCCTGAATGAAATTAATTATGAACTAGAGTTGTTGCAGCTTTCCAGCAGCTCTGTCGCTCTTTTTGCAGCGCGGGTAAATAATTAATTAAAGTAATCATAATACTAATCGAGCGCGCTAATCAAAATTTCCATTTTCAGACGCACACCCACTCACGTCAACCTTCCGCTTCGGTCTAGGGCTGTGTCAGAAACTAGGGTTGTTTAGTTTACAACATCTTCATTCGAAGCGTATCCTTAAAATTTTAGGGCATTTCACCCTTCTGCACTACTCCTCAACCCCTAGTCGCCCATAAATTCTTTACTAATACTCGTAATTGATATCTAAATCTAATTTCAAACTAAGCCATTATTATTCCACGACGAGAATAAATTGAGAAAATAACAACTTCTTCTCTGCTCGGTTTGGCTCCTTACTTAATTAACTAGGCTTTTAAGTCCATTTCAAATGTCTGCGTATGACAGAAAATAATCTTGGCACTTTTAAGCACGTCAAGCCGAAAGGACTTCGCACTAAGCTGGTGCGCTTGCTGATGACGAGGAGTGCGACACGAGTGACCTCACAAAACCCACCACATAACAGCGTGTTGTCATCCTCAAACAGAACGCGATATGATAATAATTCGTGCAATGTGCAAACGCATTCAAATCCTCTTCGCACAGCCGGACGCGTCGTCGTCGTCGCCGTTGGTCGTGTGTGTTTACACAATATCTCCTCATAGTGGGTCACATCACATACGCGTGCAAACGTATTGTTTAATATGCGACTGTACGATACACACGTGCATATGCTAATAGATAGTTTCCAGCAATAGAACAACATGTCGTCTCGTCCTTCTTCAGCTCCGCCCGCCAACATTTCTGTCATCCCCCAAAGCTTAGTCGTGTACGTACATTGTGTTTTGTTGCTTCTTGCATGCGGTCGCATTGTTTTCCCGCACAAACACAGCAAGCCAGGTGTGCGATGGATTGGTTAAACAGCCGCCAGCCAGCCAGCCAGCTAGCGCGGGGCGGCTGATATACTGCGTCAACATTGCGGACAACTTAAACGGACTTTAGCGAGCCGAACAGCCTGACATATTTCGAGGCAGACGGAAAGTTTGCAAATCATAAGCCGGATGATAATCGTTCGTTGTGCCATCATCAGCAGCGTAAAAGGTTTTCATTTGGTCGCACGATAAGAATACGCGATGAAATTACGGAAATCAATGCTGACGGCGCGCGCCGATAAATGCAGTATGTATAAGGATAAATGATAACACAACGCGCATGAAATGAAATTGGAAAATGTTAACTGGCAAAGTTAATATGAACGAACGCACCAGCCAAATTGGTAAATTATTGCGCGGCGATAGCTTCCTTTAGCGCGCAAACCGAGAGCACAATACGTGCACTAAATGCACATATATATACAAATATATACGCGATGATAGTGCCGATGCGAATGAGAGAATCAGCGGATTGCAACGGACTATGCTAGATTTATAGCCTCTCTATGCATTGCATCGTAAATACTCGTTCAACGTGTCGGCTCGTGTGCGCAATACACTCTCCTAACTTACTTCCGTCTAATGTGAATCGTATGCTTCTTCCTTCTAAAATACTGCTTTCTATCCAGTATCATAACAACACCATTATTATTTCGTTGATTTCATTAAACTGCATTTTAAATTAAAAAGCATAGACTTCCAAATAAATTATGTCCAGCGGAATACAAAAAAAAGTTTGGATAAACTATAAACCCACGCCACATGAATATGTAATATTTTTCATAGCCGCATGAATTTTTTAAATTAAATTTCAACTTTAAACTAAATTATTTTTTCATGTCAGCAGTCTTATTTAAAAATTAACTCTACTCTCCGGGACTTGTGCAAAATTTAATTATATTTATGAACACATTTCATACTCTCAGCAAATAATTCATAGAATTGCTTCATTTGCTTGCTTTACTTTTTGCGCGTGCGTTTTTTTTCTCTTCTTCTTTTCCTCGTTGTTGTTGTTGTTGGCTTTATATTCATTTAGATTTCTTTCAACCTCTCCGAGCGCTACATCAATTTCCGTCTTTATGTTATTCGCGAACTGCCTGCCGCCTCGTTCTTTATTATTGGCCCCCTCAGAACGGTTGGTGAAGCACTTTACCTAATTCAATGATTTTCATACAGCCGTCCTCCGCCGCCCGCGCGCGCGCCAGCGAAAAACTTCGAAATGGCACAATTGAGGACAATGCAAAGGACAATGACGCAACCGCCGCGAGTAAAATGAAATAAAAGAAATAATACAGCGGCACACAAGAAGATGAAGAAGAAAAAACCCTGAAGAGGCAAAAGAGAGAACGCAAGGGGGCAATGTAAAAAATAAAAAACAATATCGATGCGTAGCGCAAACAAACGAGAATGAATCCAAAAATTTGCAAAGTGATAAAAAGCAAGGTCGCCCAAGTTGGCTGGCGAAAAATACGCAAAAATTCTCCTCCACCCACCTTCCGCGCTCGCTCTCTTTCCGCTTCCGCGTGTGACAAAGTCAACCAATTCAATTTCGACTATGAATGATTGATCGATTCTTTATGCCTTTTTCTTTATTATTTTACGTTTTATGTTCCTACTTGCGGTGAGTGAAACTTTTTGAAAAATTTCCACCGCGCCACCAAACTTTTTCATTTGCTCGCGCGCGCGCAACATTCTTTGTTGCTGCGAAACTCAAGCGGCTCTCAAGTCGACAATATGCGTAAAAAACAATCGCATTAATGCGCCAGCGAAAAAAAAGTAGCCGCCGCCAACCGTCATAGAGCGCAAAATTAAATTTAAAGCGGAAATGAAAATCGTAAAATAAATAATAATGTGAAACAAGCGCCTGCGAGAAAAAGCTACATCAAAATAGAAATAAATTTTTAATGATCACAGTCATATTATAGGTAGAGAGATGTGTGTACGAAGAATAACAAAAAGGATAAAAATATCTGGATGCTCGCAAATTTAATCTCAGAATGCACTCTACGTTCTTTTCTGCCGGAATTTCCTGCCTTATAGTTTTATAGGCAGACGCATTTTATTACAAGCTTGATGTCCTTGAGTATGTATAATCTCGCATGTCCTTGACAGGACGCATTCCCAAGTTATTCATCTGAGTAGGACACAAATTGGCAGTAAACAAACGGCATAAAAGTAAAAACGTATGCACTTTTTATGTTTTCGCCAGTAATCACGATAATAATTTATGATTATTCCACTACCATCTGACATCTTTCATTACTCGTTTTCATGATTCGGCATTGCATACGTAGATTTCTTCGCACTGCAAATTGTTCAAAATTTTCTGCAATTATTATTGCATATAACGAATTTTATCCATCTGTTCTAGTTGTGTACAATTGGAGCTGAATTTAATAATTTTTAAATAGAAATCCCCATTCAATATTCATTTCAGTCGAATGAAAAGACGAATTTTTTCCTCAACGGGAGCGAAATCAATAACCATTAGAATAATTAAATGCGGCTTCATTAGTGCGCTTGGTGAATGCAAGCATTCAGCGCACAGAGCAGCAGCGATACAAGCGAATGAACAAATGAACGAAGCGGCAAACGAACGAACGAACGAACGGTAAATGAACGAATGAACAAACGATTCATTGACATCGCGCAATCGGGCAAAAGAAACACCATACGACGCCCGAGTGCAAAAACGCGACCGCGCGACCCCCCGTCCCAATCAATGCAAAGGTTTTCTCTTTTCTCGCTTCATCCACCTCCGCCGCCGCAGCCGCCTTCGCCGCGATGAAATGCGACTCGCAGCACACTTGCGTATTGAATGTCCAACCTAATGACCTATGAAATCGTGCAGCTAAATGTCTTCGAATGCAAATAAATTCGCTGAAAACCGGAATAAAAATCAATGAGAAACCCAGTACTCCGAGCAGCCTTGCGCGGCAATTAATTCAATGACTCTCTCGTCGCAATCTTATTGTATTTCATTCTCAGTCTATAAGAGTATTACGAATTTATTTAAAATCCCTACACATTCTTCCACCTTCAACAACAACGTTATGAAATTTCATTCTTTCATAATACACGTATAGCGTAAATACTCTCCTTGCTGTTGGAAAAAGAACGCACGTTTTAATATAGCTAATAAATTAGAAACATCTTCACTCACTTAGCGAAAAAGAAACGCAAACAACATGAAATGTTTTCAGACGAACGACGCGGTGCGGCGGGTCAAGCGAAGACGATGGTGCTAGCCATTCCGGACTTTCCCAAAGACTTTTCATCCGGTTTAGCCGCTCTCAGTGAAAATATATTGAAAGCATCATAGTTGCTGATGCACGTCGCAACTTTTTAGCATGGATTAGAGGCTGAGCGCACAACTTACACAACTTATAACTTAGTGCACGATGCACTTAGCCGCTGCTAAAACGCGCAAAGGACGCGGGTCAAGAAGCTTTCCTTCGTCAAGTAGTTGGCGAAAAGTTTCCCATACTTATAAACTATGCGCCGCCTCAAATATCCAAAGAGATTTAACGCCGACTAAAAAAAAAAACACGCACATACAAAAGCATCGCTATAATTATAAGCGTTTAAATAAATTGCTTCAAGCCGCAAATGGCGCGCCAACTAGCGAACGAATCATAAAAAATTCAATCATAATAAACACGCTACTATTGCGAATGCACGGGATTTTCTCACCGCGTATAGATGGATAGATAGATAGATAGATCGAGTCGAGCGCAATTGCGATTGGAAATGCGCAAATTTCCGGATTTGTATGCAATTTTACAAATTAAAAGCGCATTTGCGCTCCGTGCTGCCATCTCGCACGTAAGACGAATCGATGAAAGAATGCGGAAATTCAATTTCCATCATATCTGATCGCCATTCAAGGCAGCGGACTTAATTTAATACGTAATCATCTTTGATATTTATGTTTCCAGAGACTTCTTTCGTTTTCTCTCTCTCTTTGAAATCGAATAAAATTTATGCGTCTCACTTCGCAATTATATCTACGCATTGCGTTGCGCCAATGAATAACAATACTACATTATGGATTATTTTTATAACCTATTGATTTTTTAATGAATTGGGCAATTTGCAGACTGACGACTATCGTAATGAAATAAATAAAACAATAGTTAATTAAAATTTCGTACAAATAGTAAACAACAATGTAATTAATCATTAAGAATTAATTAATGAAAAACAAGAATCGTATGAACATGAGGATGAACGCGCCGCGCGTCCTCAAAAAATAGTTGTTTTTATTCAATATTTACGTTTTTTTCAATTACACTCGTTCCATTCTTGTGCGTGTTATTGTTGTCCGAATATTAATATAAACGCATGATGAGAACAGTGGCATTATTCGATTTCATCAATTATTTCGCAAGTTGCGCGAGTAAAATAGCAATTTTAATGAGTAAACATTCATCATCGTCCGCCAGTCATTAGAGCATGTGATTTCGTCGGCACAATTCGATATTTTAATTTGAAAGTTTTCATTTCATGTAGAATATTTCAATTTACAAATTAAAAATAAACAAATTCTATGCGCGATACCAAAATAAAATATCAATTGAATAAATTGAAATTAAATTACTCGCATTCAGTTCACACAGAAAAAAATTTAATAAACCAACAAGCAATGTAAATAATCCTCGATAGTTAGTAAAATTGCCCAGCGCATTAAGATCTCGTTTATGTGAATAATTAAAACATCTTTAGCCATCAGCGTCTCGTCGAAATGTATTAAATATAAATTATCCTTGCGTTGAATTAAATAACAATTTGTTCGAAATTATAAATAAAAATAATCGCAATTACGGTTTCAGCGCGCGCGCGAGCACACGCTTGACGACGCGAATACAAAACGCACGCAATGACCTCTTGTTAAATTGTCACGGAGCTGTCACAATGAAACGTGTCCGCCCGCTGAAGGATAACGACGGCGAATGTAAACGAATAAGTAGATGAATAAAACGACGAAGGAGCAAAACAAAGAACGCCGAAGAAAAATACAACCGGAAAGGCATTAACGATGACATGGCTATAATTAAAAAAATGATATGAAATAAATTACAACTTGTGAGCGCGCAATGAATTTACCCCCCGTGTTTTTTTCATCATGTTCTCCCGCAGCAACAGCAAACGCGGAAAATTAAGCAATGACAAAGCCAGCATATGACAACCAAATAGGAAATACTTCAGTTGTCGTGCACGGTGGGTGTGAATTTATGTTGTCCGATCGACAAAAAATGAATGAGGAAATGTCTTGTTATCGTGATAGTAAAAAGAAAACATGCGAAATTACATGTCATTACGTACGTCATGTATAATTATTACGATTGTTTGCTTTCGTCCTTTCGTCCTTTAATATTAAAGCTTCTTTGGCTACGTGCATTTTTCTTTGTGTATGTTACGAAATTAATGCTAATATTTAAGGGCGACTTTTCACGTAATTAATATTTAATAATTTGATTTCGTCGGAATCTTTCTATCTAAGTAATTTCATGTTTACGCTTGTATATTAAATGCTTTGCATAGCTTTCCGATTTGGTAACGCATACGGAGTGATATTGCTTTGAGCACAAACCGAAAACTCAAATACTTTATCACAAAAAAAAAGTATACGAATGTAAATATTTGTACTCACTTCAAACGCTCGAAACGAGACGCACGTATGTATGAATGAATGTTGACGATTAATAAAACAGGAAAACTCACCTGGAACAAAAGGAAAAAAATTATTACATTGCTGCAACATGTCATAAATTCATTACGAAATACATTCCATTCCTTCCTACGGCGTGAAAATTAATAATTTTCCTTATTCAAATTTATCTTTTATCCTGAGATAAAAAAAAAGTAATGAATTTCAAACTCATTGGCGAATGAAAAGAAAACAGATTTGCGCAGTGCAATTCGCCAATAATATTTTCGCTCTTCTATTGAATGAAGCAACTCTATAAACTTTGCGCAAACACAATATCTATTTACTTTTATTCGAACAAGCGGCGCACTTGCGCTCGCCACGTGTACATGTGCCGTGATGCCGATGCTGTTGCCACCCCCGCATATGTGCCCTGCCGCATTCATCCCGCTTACGTTCGGCGTTATTGGCACTGGGAGGAACACAACGCAAATCGTTTGAAAATGCCCTCGAGGCATTCGCGAATAGTCGAGATTTATTAAAATCAATGCGCAATACGCATCGCACGGCAAACAAGAAAATCATTGCAAGATAATGCAGCATAGCAGCAGCTTGCTGCTGGGTGAAGGACCAACCATTGCGATTGGAGAATTGTCCTGGCCGATCATTTTTATCTATGCATATTGGCAACATCGCCCGCCAATGTTTGCGAACCAGTGGATTCAAAGACAAGCAATTTTTGGCTGAATGCCAACCAATTTTATTTTTACCGCCAAATGTTTATTGCGTCTGGGGGATTTCCAGTTTCACTTTGGCAATTCTACTGCCAGACTTTCTACCCCTTCCATCCGAAACTCACCGTTTGAATATTTATTCAAAAGTTTAATTTATGCGGCGCAACATTCGTGTGCAATAAAAATATTATAAACATATTTCCGAAAAGTGTGCACGTAAATGAAACGATAACGTAAAGCGGAAAAGGATAACGCGCGGAAAGATAACGGCTAAACTTTTATGAAAAAATCATGCGATTACGTGCGAGGCGGTGTGCAACGTGGCAAACTATTCGAGCAAGTTTCGTGCCCTTTTTCCCCTGCTCCCTCCGCGCTGGCCGATGAAATTGGCTGTCCTGGGACGGTGGCAACGTCGCGGCAGCAGCACATGTTCCTGATGGCTTATTGATATTATATTTGCATAGCGCGACAAAGAAGCAATGCGCAACTGCCGAGCGCGCAAGGAGAATGAGGGAAAAACTCGTCCTTTTTTAGCGCCTAACAGGAAATAATGTGAAAAATTCCATTCTGATATTTCGATTTCCTGCGCGAATGCAATGCATATGAAACGAAAATTCAATTTCATTATTACGCGCGCGCGCAATCCTTTGTACCTCATTGCTTCAATTGTAAAGGACTACATTTTAAATATACATTATCTTCGCGAACGAAAAAGGGAAACCTACATTTTTAAAAGGATAAAAATTCCAAATGCAATAGGACGAAAAAGAAACGACACATAAAAGTTCAGCATCTGTAAAGGGCATACGTAATTTCTTTGTTTCGCCTCTGATAAGAAGGAGAAAAGGACAAATTTAGAAGACGCAACAGCATCAGCAGCAGGCGAAGAAGAAGAAGAAGAAGGATGTGTACGAGTAGTTTAGCTGACAAAACGGAGGAAAATTGGAGTTCAACGTTCACGTTGGGCGCGCGCGCGCTCGCCATCCTAAAAGGCATCATTTCTTCTTCAACACGTCGTCGACGACGGGCCATGAGTTTTCTTTTTTAGTTTCTAGTTTTTCCGAGCCGAGCGGAGACAAAGCAACAAAGAACGCGCATAATCAAATATCCAGCGCAATAATTGGATTGTGAAATATAAAACTAAAATGAATTTGTCTTGCTCGGTAAATTCTATTAAAGAAAATCTATAAGGTGGAAGCAAAAATTTCCGCGCGGAAAATCAAACACCTCAACGACGACGGCGGCGTCGGTGGCGGTGTAGTAAAATAGGCCAGATGAAATAAATAAAACTTTAGCTTGCCCCTCAAAGGTGAAAAATTACTTTCCACATTCGCGTGCGGAAACTATCATTCCAGCACAGCTACCACCACCACCCTCTCCTTCCTGCCCGCCCATCGCTCGCTGCCGCCGGCAAAGTTTTATAATAAATGCTAAAATCCATCCGCCCGCGCGTCGCGACAGGATAAAAACACACCCGGCCAGATAAAGAAAATGGAACCTACTTACGTGCATGCGCGCGACTTAGAACGCGGAAAAACTAAAATGCGATGAAACACGTTTCCAGATGATACTGGAGAAAATGGGAAGAAGCACGAGAGCGAGCCAAAGAACGACGGCTGGAGGACGAGGTGGAGGCAGCAATGGGCGAAGAGATCGCACACGAACAAGAAGGCAACAAATTCGATTAAACTTTTTCCCGTTTCCTGACGCGCACGCGGCGTGTCACTGCGCTTTGCCGCCGCCTGACACTCGCCTTCTTCTTCTTCTTCGTAGTCGTCGTCTTCTGCGATTGCACGCGATTTCCGAGTATCTCGAGCGGTCGCGACGAAAACCTCAAGACGACTTGCGCGAATATGCACGGAAACCCCATTGCTATTGCATTATGCAATCGCCAAACTTTGCCAAAAAGTATTTTTCTATTGTTGCAATTGTGTTTTTATAGTTCAAATGTTCTGCCGCTCAAACGTCTCATTTCCATTTGCATTTCGTTTAAAGCAATTTCGACATTTAAACAGCACAAAATGAAATAATTCCATAAACTCCCGCAGAGATAATGTGGTAACATTATTAAAACAAAGCTCTCTCGGGAGCGGCCGGAAAACAAAGTCAACCCTCGCGCTTAAAATCATAAAATTCGAACGTGTATCAATTGGAATCCGAAGCCAACACATTTAGGAGAGTGCTGCTATTGCTGCAGCTATGCTAGCGCTGTTTGGCGAAAATCCTCCCCGGAGTTAAATATCGCATCAGTGCCGTCCTCCCGGTCGCAAACAAAGAAATAGAGCGCCGCGAGCTTAAAGTTGTACAAATGTAAAGCTAAAAGCAATGCGATGTTCATTGCAAACTTTCATCTTGCGAAGGCCGCCACCTTGCCGCCGATGCCGTTGCGCACGCGTCCCGGATATTGCCGCCCCGCACGACTGAACCACTATCCGAAGAGACGTGCGCATATTGTCCCAGAGCGATGCAGCACTCTTCACTTATTCTTTCGGCGGCAATACGCGTGCGATCCGATTGCTGCACGCGTGGCTGTTGTGTTGTCGCGAACGACGCGTGTCTGCGAAATGAAAGAAAGATGTCAGCAGAACATCTGAAGACGCTGTTACTGCCGCCGGCGAGACAGCACTTTCTTTGCGTATTCTCCTTTGGGTTACTCCCGACTCTTCTTGTCGCGTATATAGATTTCTTCCCCTTTTACATTCGCACGTAATCCTTTCTAGAATTTCAAGTTCCACTCACATTGATTCTTCACATTAGATTCCAAATCGAAAATTTTAAGCGCCTACATTATGTCATCAAATTTCAGCAAACACCCAGTAGGCAATAATAGGTTACGTGTACTCCCGGCGGTGTTTTCATTCGGTAAAAAGCAGAACACGACAAACCAGTATGATATACGCGCCGAGATAAAATATCGCACGCGCAACATTTTTTTACGGGGGGTTGTTTTTTGGTCTGTTGTTTCTTGCGTTTTCCCGCTGTTCCTGCTGACGGAGTCGCGCGTGTTTGGGTCGCGGTCGTCGTTCGAAGGCGCGCACTCGAACGACGAAATATGATGAAGATATCTCTTTTATTATTTTATACATACATTGCGTATTCAATTTTATTTCGGTTGGTCCCGCAAGAGCACGGCTTGCTCGCTCGCAACGTTTGCGATCTACATACAACAAACGTTATTTTTTATTCATAAAATTACATCCAGCGCATTGCACGGATTTGATTCATGCTGCCGCCGCCCGCGCTCCAAACAAAAAATATTATGGAATCATAAAAAACATATAAAATAGCTACACGTCCAAGTTTTCTAAATTATTTAGATCCACTTTCGGTGATAACCATTTTCTACGTGTGAAATACCTACTTCTTCGTCCAGAATCGCTCGCACCGGAACCAAATAATAAATATATCACTAATCCCAGAGACACAATTACAAATCCTTTAGGACATCGTAATTCCCGATGGAATTGTAAGCAGAGCGAGAGTTGATCAAAAAACCCCTTACCGAAATTGATCCTAGCGAAAAACACGTCTAAGCTAGGGAACAACTAATTTGCTCTATAATTGGCCCACTGCGCTTAATAACAACTCTTAATCAAACTATTTTTCCATCAGGAATCAATTTCACTGCCGATTGACCCAGCAGCAAATCACCTCGATGCGCCTCGGGCTGCTGAGAGGGCGGAAAAGAAAAGCGAGCGAACGAACGGTGCGACGAGAGGTACGAAAAGTAAGTAGACAAGAAGATTCGAACGTCTCTCAAAGTTTCATCGTCATTTCTGACATGCAGTCAATATCGATGCGTGTGTAAATACAGCAAAAACACATTAATAAAGCAACCCCTAGGAGGACTCTCGGCGCAACCCCTCGAGGCCGTACACGTCTCCTGCCACGTGGTAATAAATTGGCGAGTAATTTACTTCGCTCATATACTCTTACTTTCCACATATTTCACGGCCGCACGATCAAAGTGCAGCGAGGACAAACAGTGGAGGGTGTTCACAAATACTTTATCAAATTTTTTCATTATCCTTTGCAGGACATTTATGAGAACACGCGGTATTGTCGGTTGGGTTGCAATGGTTATTGATCCTTCATTGATGAAGAGCACGTGACACGCGATACACGGATGGACACTTATTCTTAATAACGCAAAGAGCCAAAGAGCATCGTTCGCCGCTTTTGTATTTTACGAAAGGCGAAACAAAACTACGCGCTACCAATGATGGCGAAAGGCCAGTGTGAGTTTGTGTGTTTTGTGGAGGCGGCGCACTATCAAATATTGCGGTGTGGTGCGCGCATTGTACACACGCGTGAGGTGAGTCAATGTATCAATATTTATGGTGTCTGCAGGCGGCGGCGACGGTGGTGGCGGCAGCAGCAGCGGTGGTAAGAGTCGATGGCTTTGCGTCGTTGGGGACGACATGCATTGCGGTCGTCCAGCTGGGAGCAATTCGGCTCCGGGTCCCCCGGAAATGTATTGCCTCGATGTATACTAGCGATAGAGTCCGATCACTCGCTGACTTGACTTACGAATTGTGAGGAAACACGGCAGCACCGATCTTTGCCAGGAGGCGGCGACGAGCAAGACTTTCATCTCATCTCGAGATACGCAGAATGGAAATGCTACTTCTTTGAGCCGACTTGAAAGATGCTGCACGAAATGAGGAAAAAAACGTAGCCAAACACACGAGGGAAGCTCGCAACCGTAAAACCCGGAGACCATCGTAATATTCTCTAATAGAAGAGCCGAAAAGAGTGTTGGACATCCGAGCGGTGAAGTTGAGAAGAAGTTATGGCTATTGCGTCGAGCAGCAACGAAATGGATGCACATCAGCGCGCGCGCGGACTGATAAGAAGCGTGACGTATTTTTTGGACAGCCGGAATTTTTGTGATCAAAGCGGAATTTGCTGCTGGTTGTTCTTTTTATCAAATTACCCTCAAGCCAACCGGTAATACTTATGAGAATAAACTGCTTGTTTTCGCCGAATGGGCGGTCAATGGGGTGGTTTATGAGCGTATAAAATTGCATTGCATTGCTGACCACCTAAGCACGCATTATCAGGGTGTGGGTTGGCGCGCGTCCGACAGACCGTGAACCATGGAACAACATTCACCTTTGCGCGTGGGCGCCGAGAGGAAAGCCGGGAAAAGTAAGCTTTTTGATAATTTCGAGGGGAGCAATGCGTTCAACATAAAAGCATGTTGGCGAATAAACCACCAGCTCTGCGAAAACATTACATTACATTACATTGCATTACACATTCTCTATCTCGCCGCAAGAAGCTTTTCTCTCATTCAAATTTTTCTCAATCTGCTTGCTTTTCAAAAATTAATGAACAACTTGAAAAATCCCAAAAATTCCTGAAACTAAATCAATTGTTTGATGTCAACAAGGTTTTTTGACCTTTTCCGAAAAGTTTATTGACCTTTATCAAAGTCGTCAAGAACTGTTTGCCTCCACCTTTTCGAGGTGTGCATTGCGTCGTTTCATGTGTGAATTCTTCGTGCAAAAGCATCAAATATGCATTCGCAAGACATTAGCTGGCAATGCACGATTCCGCTGGTAGCCCGGCGGCAATGGCAATGCGGACGGCGGCGGCAGCCAGCGGCAGTGGTGGCGGTGGCGTCGGCAACGCGCGGTACAAAGCACGCCAAAGGCAAACCGAAAACGACGAGGCGCACACTTGCCAGAAACACACAGCATGCAGCGGACGTATACATGGCGAATGAGAGCGAATGCGAGAGGGAATCGTGTGCACCATACGCGCTTATTGAATTTTCCATTTTCCATTTTCCTAGCCTCTTGTGTACACATGAGGCAGCTCGCGCGCGCGCGCATACACGCGAACACACATTGCACATATTTAGATGTGCGTGCAAACGGTTATTAAGGAATGAAATTTTAATGGCGCAAATTGAAAAAGTTGATTCACTTCTGCAGTGCGTATATTGCATTGGCATTCGGCCAACGGAGATTGTTTATTTGCCAAATATTGCGCGGATTTGCTAAACAATTTTTGAAAGCCGAATTCAACTGCATCGACTCAATTACGAATGAGAACTGAATACTTTACATCAATCTCTGGCGCGCCGAGAAAGCAGCGCACGCGAGCAAGAGGAGAGCAAGGTGAAAGACGAGTCAGTCAAAGAGAGGGCACCAAAGTAACTGCATTCAAATTGAGTCAATAGGGTTATTCACCTCGAGGGGTCTGACCTCACGACAATCTATTCATGCCGCCAAAGTCAATCTCTCCGGCGCGTTCCTTTCGTCTTCAGCAATATCGCAACGTCCAGCGTCCACCACCGCTGCATCCGCCGCTACCCACCCGCGTATTGGCAATCTGCATCACACCCCTCCGCCCACCCCCGCATACACTTCCAATACGCTGTGTCTGGACCTTATCAATATACATGTGGCATTTCTATTTTCTTGAAGACTCAGACATGCTAACAGCTCTCTTGCACTCTATCCATATGCATTGCAAACTCGGAATATTGGAACTTGAAGACAGACCCAACCAACCAAGGAATCCCAAACCCCATCACCAACCCAGTTTGCCTATTTTCTTATTTCCTCATTTTCCAAACCACCACTGCCTGCCTGTTACTGGACCATGCAACCCGCTTATGTTGATCGCATATTTATGCACCCTCACGCTCCTCCACTTCGTGCAGGAAAATGCAAAACGGACGAGAGAAAAAAGCACCAAACAAACCACAAACGAGGGTACGAGAAAAACGCTTAAAAATTCAATTAAAATCCAAGATAAATAAACGCTTTTACTTTCAGTTTTTCATTCGCTTCGTTTTTCATTTTCATTCCACTGTGAGTGTGTGCTGCGAGTGTTCACGTCGGTATACGTTCACGCGCAAGCCGCCCCCAAATTGTATTATTACTGTTATTATAGTCATTTGCTTTTCTTGCTTCTTTGCTTTGCACCTCCGCTTTTTCATTTCGCTGATTGCCCTTTGTCCCCCCAGTCGGTATAAAACCTGCAATGTGCTTTCTTTTCCTAAGCAAAGCAACAACCGCCCCCCGAAACGCTTCACGAGCGAAGATGAAAACGGTCAAAGTGCGCAATGTCATAAACGCAGCGGTCATATAACATGGGTCAAGGATCAATGTGCAATTTATTTCAACCCATACAATGCACACCGTGTACGAAATACGCATTCGGCTAGAACGGCGCTCGATAAAATCTGAATTATTCGTGTATTCCTAGTTTATTCATTTCCAATTAAACTGCCTACGCACCCCACATACACGCACTATTCAAGTAAAACGCAAACATTGAATACCTTGCCCGCCTTGCGTACAGACGTATTCCATTAATGTGTACATTCCGACTCTATGGAAATGTAATAATAGACGAATGAATGAAATATGCGTCTGTGCCTTTGAGCGCAAACTACAAGAACGACGAGAAGAAGGAAGGGCATAATTAAACAAGTGCATTGTTTCTTAACCCACACACCGCCCTTTTGCGTGCATATCCACGCAGAGAAACAGCTGAGCACATGAATGAGAATTCCCCATATGCGGCGCACACATCGCGGGGGTGAAAAGGAACAATTATTGCGCTCGCGGGCACAAAGCGCACGAATCATTACGATTGCAGCAAGCCGACTGTTACCAGCGCATGCAGAACAAACGCGACGCTCGAGCAATTCACAAGTAAAAGATCTAAAAAGCGAGCGTATGCGCTTGCGGAAAAAAAGCGAAATTGAATACGTTACACGCGCGGGCGCGAGGGATGCAAATAGCGCAGGGCGGAGGGCAAACGAAGCTAAAAGACAACAAAGCTCGTGAATGACGACAATCCAATACGGGAAACCGCCGCACTTTTATTAAATTTTTTACCACCCCCATACTACGCGCCACTTACATAATTGCAAAACGATTGCGCACATGTCGCCGTTCGTTGGCAAATTTACGCGCGCGCGCGTGGCAAACTCTACCACCTCCCTCGATTACGATGTGATTTCGGGCGAGCGACGAAATTTAATTTGTAGATACGTAAAATTATGAACTGCAATGCGCTAATAAAACGCGCGTAAAATGAGTGAAAAGTAATGGCGAATGCTTTATAGAGGACGCATTTCGCGTGATATAATGAAAAATGCTACAAATAAAAACTAATTTCCAAGTGGTAAACGCGCGGCGGAAATGCGCCGCATTTATTTCCGTTTTATTAACCCAAAGCCGCTCTTGCTCCTTCCGGTTTTATTATTGGGGAGAGCGGGCGCGCGCACGACGTCAATGATGAAAAACGCGTCGAAATGTCCTGCGAAACAAAACTACAAATATGGCGCACATTTAAGAGCACCCAACAGGATGGTGTCACGTACGTTCCTACTTTTCTCCATCTTGCTTCCCTTTTTCGCCCACACACACACACGCACACTCATGCCATGTATTTTCATCGAAGACTTTCTTTCCCGTTTTGTTACGCAAGTTAATATCACTTTTCCTCCACTTTTAGATACACTATTAACTCTTAATGCACTCTTGTCTCTTGCTCGCAAAGATCGGAGAAAGAAGACCGAATTTAATGTGGCTGAAAGGCTCGCGCGGATGTTGGAATTTCATAAGGAGCGCACGACTGACTGACTGACTATTAATGTTTCACTGAATTATTTCGCGTATGAAAAATATTTATATCAAAGCGCTTTCTCCGTTTTTTTTCGTTCGCTTATTTTATCTTGTAATGCGATGATCAAAGTGTTGAATTGTTGATTCCTTAACACAGTTGCTCCTCAAGGAATGCACAAAAAGAGTACTTGAAAGGCATGAAAAAGATAAAGCTTAATATTTCCAAAAAAAAATTATCAAGTTACAGACGTGAAAAAACCACGCCAACTACAAGTAACAAAGTGCGTCGCGCATTCTCCAGGATTCCATATTTTAAGCGGGATGAAATTTCAATAAGGAATGCAAACACATATTTAATGTGATACCTTATGAAAGCAACGCGCGGCGCAGACAGACGCGCAAAAAACGATAACTTAAAGTATTAACTGCATAAAGATCAAGTGCCAAGGTTGGAAAATTATTTCAACTTACACTTTGCAATCTACGCGCTTGATTGAGATACATCATACAAGTTGGGAAAATTTGCGAGACACTCACCTGTAACAAAGAAACCAACAATTGTAAATATTTGTGCATTAAGAGTAAACAATCATAATGGCAAAACATGTGAACCAATTTGAGATTTATCCTTGCTTGCTTTTGCGTCTAATTGCTTTTAATTAACGCGCTTGCAAATTTAATCACTGGAGGGCAAAGAAAGCGGTTACATTTCGGTGCTTTTCGTACTCTGCTGCTGCTGTCCTTCTTTCCTGCTTTGATTTTCAACGCTCGCGGTGGTGCCGAAAAAGAAGAGCAGCAATTTTATTGCGGTCGTTTATTAATTTCATCTAATTTCGACAACAAATGCGGCCCAAAAGTTCGAAACAAAGAACCAGCTGATAACACGCGAATATGCTAATTGGACGCGCGCGGCCTTTCTGCTTCTTCTTCGGCGTTTCTTCTCTCGCACGGCAGTATCAAAGAGCCAACTGGGTCCAAGCAATTGTTTGCGTTTGAGATTAAAATTTAATTATTCATTAAAAGCAAATTTGAAAATGCGGAAACACGCGCTGCGTATATTGAATTTCGTACGAAATTTTCTATTGTCGAATGTCCTGCTTTTCCACTGCCACCACCATCTTCCTCTTCGTGTGCGCGCCTCTCCAGCGTGAACTTTGGCAATTTCAAGTTGTGTAGTGATAGTGCGCGCACGCCAGCGAGTTAGTGGAAAGCCCAAAAACAGGAAATGCGGAAAAGAAGTGCTCCCGTCTGCATACGGCACGAGGGAAGAAGTTGTTGGACCATGCACGTGCAGGTCGCCGCCGTTCTACCGCAAATTTATAATTCGGAACCGCTTGAGCGCCAAATGCGCGCCTATCCACTATTCGCGAGCACAGCAGCAGCAGCAGCAACACACGAACCGACACCACCAACACCACCACCACTGCTGCTGCTGCTACCACCCACATTGCCACCGATGGCAGCAATTGCAGCCGGCAAGAGTAATGTTCGGTAAAAGTTTCAGAGGCGCTTGCGCGCACAGTTTGGGGAAATTTAGCGTGTTTTGCGTGTGACAGTCTAATAGTTAGCTCAGCGTGCTTCTCTGCGAGCTACTGCTGCGCTTCGATCCCTTGCGCGCGCCCATCCTTTTCGCTCCTTCAAAGCGCACCACCTATAATGCCATGGGATTTTTGGCTATAAGAGAGATTTAAGATTAATGTCCGTGCTCATATTACTTTTTACTTTTTCCCGCGCGCGGTCCCTGCGGATTTCGATATAGCCTAGTTTCACTCCTTCCTCGCCTCGCTCTTTGAATGTTGCATAATCATTCAACTGCTTCCGCAACCTCTCCGTGCCAGCAAAGTTACCGCTTCAAAATAATTTCATCATCGAAATCGAAATCATCCAAATGGCAGGATTGAAATTTAATTTGATCTAGCACATTCGGGACATATTAAATACCGCCCGGAAAACGCATTTGGCAGATGAATGTGCGACATGTTGCAAGTGCATCATCAATTTCCAACACCTTCAACAGTTGTGGAATGCCATTCGTACCCTTCCGGCGGCGGTGGTGCCCTTTTCTTCGCGCCGCCATCCGTTTCCATTTCGAGTGAATAGTCACTTAACGCGAAATATCGCGCACGTATTGAATCCGACGCGCATCCATTGCATTGACGAAGTTATTGCACATTCAGCCGGCATGTAATTCAGCCGAGGAGTCAGCCCGTAATTTATGTACACGCTACACGCGCAAGACGCACCGTGAACTATTATGGCAGCGGGCGCCCATTTGTAATGCACCGCAGGAAGACGTGTCGATGGCCGAAATGCGCACTTGCTACACGGGCTATTAATTCGCATATTCAGAATGCTACCAGCTATCTTCGAAGATGCTGTTGCGGGCGCGTTCGGGTCGGACTCATTAAAGCACAAGGCCGACGAATTAGGGTACGAGATTAGGTAACAAGAAGTCCAAGCAACTCGTCCACGCCACTTGAAAAGACCCACTCGACTAAGATGTTTCAAGAGGGGTGACAAGCGAGACTCATTAAAGATGTGACTTGGACGTGAAGGAGCAAAACCACCCACGAAAACCCACCACCGCCACCAGCACGACCAACACCACGAAGCCGTTTGGACATATTGCGTCGATCGATTGCACGCGCACAGCAGCGGCGGCTGGATGAATGAATATTCAGATTGGCGTTTAATTACATCTATATTTCAGTCGCAGCGTGCGCGCGACCCGAGGCCGGCTAATGTCAATCGATCAGATACCCAAACACGAAGGACAACGCAATACAAACGCGTGCAGCTGGAGCGAGCCGAAGCGAAGCAGGATATTGGCCAGCAGCGGTGATGGAGTGATCTAATGAAAGGAATTGATGCTCGCAATGAAATGACCCTCTTCCTCCCGACCCGCCCCCAGAGTGCGCACGGCACTTCTGTATAATCAAACAACGTCGATTGTTTGTCTTTCTATTTGATGATAATTTTCGAACAATCAAAACCACCACTACTTTGCATCCCTTTGTGCGTGCACGCGCGCGCACTATACGTCCCCGGGAGTTGCCAATTTAATCGAAATCAGAACTAATTTGCAAATTATGATTTCCGCCAAATTGGGAAAGCACAAAATGTCTTTTTGGGCTAACAGATGAATAAATCTTCAAAGGCACACACCACAGGCTGCGCTGCCCGCAACGCACGGCCAGCTCAGAAAGGTCATAAAATTTATATTCCATCCAAATTAATTCGGGTGTATCCTTATGGCCTTCGAATGGTCCTTTCGCGGTCAGATAAAAGTAATAAATGAGTCCCACCACGTGGAAAGGCAGCGAAGCGAGCAGTTGATTAAAAATTCCAAATAAAGCCCAAAGAATAGGTCAACAAACTTGATAATATCGCCTCAAATGCTGGAATTGGAATAAAATTAAACCCACACCTTGTCGACTGGTCATTCGTTCGTTCGTTCGTTCATTCTTTCCTACTACACCCAGCAAACCCAATAAAGGGGGATGCTTGCACCCTTGTGGTCAATACGTAATTGGAGCAAGGCAAGAAAAGAGCGATAATAAATTTGCGAAAAAATTCTTCGCGCAACGAATGCAAAGTCATTTGTTCATTGGGCTGGCTGACTGCGAAGCAGGAATCCTGCATTCCGGGTGTTGTACGTGCAACACCCTTATGAAGACACTGACCATTACGCATTGCTCTTTTTGTACGGCGATAAATACAAGGACGAGGACGACGGCGACAACGAAGAGGAGAAACAAATGAAAGAGAGGAATCTCATTACGTGAACACTTGGAATATTTGTTCCATTCATTGTAGTGAGTCGTGTACTGAGTGCAAAATAGATGAAGACCTCACATCCGGAAGAGAGGACCTACCCTACCCCCCATTACCTCAAACGAGCAACTTTGTTGGCGGTTGAACAATAGTCGCATACGCGCTGATGGCGGTGGTGGTGGTGGTGAGTGGGTGGGTTCGGGTGGCCGAGCGGTACGCATGTGTGATAACAATTAAAAGTCTTTTTAATATTCTGACGAGCGCTTGATAATGTCACACATGCAACCCCATGTTATCCCAACTGTCAGAGTCACGCATGGTAATTTTTCCGCCGGTGCGTTTTCCTTCGCGAGACACTGTGTCGCTCGTTTGCCCGTTACTTGTTTCAAAAGCCGCAGTGCCATTGTGATTGTTATTAAAATATTCACGCAACTAAAGAGAGCAACGGAAAAAACAGCGTCCCATGGGGGCAGAGCTCGCTCGCACACAATCGATTGATGGGCTTCGGTCTTTTGTCAAAATTCAATTAACAGACGTGCCGCAGTGCCGTATATCACAAAAGGAATTATGCAGAATTTCATAAGCGTTTGAGTGACGTACATGGGCGCACAATGAAAGTGGCGGCGGTGTCGACGGCGGCGGCGGAAGGCAGGCGAGCCAATGTGTAGAGGCTGACCGTGCGCGAAGGGCTTCCTGCCGGTTGGCACTCGCTGGAATGTTGTACGTACACACGTTTAATGCGCAATGCGTTGTAATGCCGGTGTGCGCGCGCGGTGCCTGAATTCTAATTTTCCGCACGATGCAACACGAACCGACCAGAGAGCCCTTCTGTCTCCGACGTACCCGCCGCCGCCTCCGCTGATGGGAAGCCAGCCGCATTCAACTCATCAGCCGGCCCCCGGTTTTCATATGCCACGTCCGCAATATTTGACCGCTGATTAAATGCCGTAAATATTAAAAATCCACACATTCCGCCGTCGCAAAGAAAAACCTCCACGCATTTTCATATACGATAAACGCCAAAAGTGAACAACTCATTCCGACATTACACACGCTTGGATTTTAACTGACGCACATTATAACGAAAATTACCTAAAGCCATCAACAATATATTAGCTTATTGCAATATCATATTTGGGAGTTATGTATGCCTCGGCGCACGCTGCCAATTGGATTAATAACGCAAATTAATTAGGAAATCGCTACGCTCGCAAGTTGTCAATGCGTACAACTCGAGTCTAGTTTGATTACGCCGTTGCATCACATCATGGAATTGCATACAGAGGAAGCACGCGGCGGGCGAGTGCGGCGCGGGTTTGGTGGTGGTACTCATGCAATATATGCTCCAGCATATCCCATCCATCCAGCTTGTCACGCGTCGCTGCTACCTACTGATGATGATAGCAATAGTTAGTTGGCCGCAAATTGTAATACGATTACAATTGCTCTTCGCACTGAGGTTGCATCTATTGTTACAAACGCAATCAGCATTAAACCGCGACATGTTGTTTACGCACATACATCTTTGCCCAAAATTACTTAAATTTTACACTTTAATCAATTTCATCTCCCAAATCACTTCATGTCGGCGTCAATTACCCAATCGAATCGTACTATTCAAGGATAACCAAAGGTTAAATTGAACCTCAATTAATAATTGCATTATGAAATTCAGTACCAATCAAAATCCAACACTCTCCGTGTAAGCCGCGGCTCTAAATTGCTGGATGCGCAGCGTCTGAGTACTGTAATAGACATTAGAACGATAAATTTAATACTAATTAGTTTAATTAGCATCTAATGCACGACGTTCCCTGATATGTCATCTTCACGCGTCAGCCATGCGTGCGCGCCCACGATCTCATGATTACAATTAGCGCAAAAGTGATGAGGCGAGGGCGTGCACCACTCTAAAACAATTTCGATAACAATTTCGCGTTAAATGAAGGCGTAAGAGAGCAGACGACTTGACTATCATAATATATGCACTAGCATACAATTTCATGTAATTTCATATCATGTGTTCGCCCTCGCCTCGCTCTCTCTGTCTCTATGTGTGTTAGATAGGAGTTTATGCGTTGACAGAATCATACGATACCGTTCCATTATAAAATATGTACTTGGTGTGTCTCTTCGCGTTGTGTCGTGTTCGAGCTGAATATCTATACAATTTATATAGGCACCGTCTATATGTATAGTTGACTGTCGACAGAGTTTGGCGCAAGGTGTACTGTTGTAAGTTACATGCACGTAGCACGCGCCAGTTCGTGTCGTTTGGCTATTACGCAATTTTGAGCTTCACGCACGAATGATAATGAAAACGTCGAATGTACTTAAGCGACGACTACTTTATACGCGAGGAGTGCGAGTCACTTTGCTGAATTGTTTTAAAAAAAGGGCAATCGAGCAAATGGAAATTGAGTGCCCCATTACGTTTTAACATCTCCAGAGTAAAATAAATAATTTCCATAAATTCTAATCTTATACGTTACCACCCACCCCTAGTTATTTCGAATGGTAAATATGAAACTCACCTGAAACAAAAAAAAACGAAAAAAAATTATTACTTAAAATCGTTTTCATGGCGAACAAAGAAAACAAGTAGCACATGCAATCAATTATATTTTTGTCTACTTTGAGCAATGCCAATGACAAAATTGATAAATGCCGAACACGTGAACAACGAGCTCCGAAAAAAAAATGAATGGAAACGCAGACAAAACCGGAATCGAACAAAATGGTCGCGAGTAAAGTCGACATTGTGCGTGCGTGTCACGTGCAAACGTACAACTCCACCGCGCCACTTCCACTGCCACCATCACCGCCGCCGACAGACTGAGATAATCACCGCACATCATTTATACAGTACGCGGGAGCGCAATCGTTAGCATTGCCGGCGGCAGTTCGTACAAAAAAAAAACGTAGTTGAATACCCAAAATGATTTACCTAGTCCTTTTTGCCTGTGATGTTCAATTTTTGCATTTGCTACAAAAAAATTAATCTTCTTTCATTACTAATGCGCACTTGTTAATACCTGATGCATTTTGCCAATCGCTCTTCCAATTGGACGTGCTGGAGGCCAAATCGAAAAAAAGAACGCTTCTGTTTTTTGCAAAAGGCAAAAAATTGCATTGATCATCTAAAATCAGAGCACATAACTCTTTCCAAGTGCGATGCGGTGCTGTTCGCGACGTGAACACAAAATGACGCAGCAGAATAGCTGAAAATCCAGCGAGGTATGAGTTATCCTCATGCACGACTTGCTCGACGCAAGAAGCACAACCTCTTTCGGCACAATTCGTATGTGGATTTTGATGAACTGCATACGCGAAGGAGCAGCGTGTTAGACCGCGGAGCAACACGTCGCTCAATTTCGGAGGGCAGCATCGGCATCGGCATCAACGGCAGCAGTAGCGGTGGCAGTACTGAATATGGATGTGTGTACCTAGCACCTGAGCTACATGCCAACCCAACAAGCGCCAAAGAAGTATTGATATACTAGCCCCGTCATTCGTTGCGCTCGTATACGTCGCGCTGAATACTCAATTTACACCATGACGGCTCTGTATATCACGCTCGTTGCGCGCGTTAGATTTAGACGATGAGTCTCGCCGCAAAAATGCGCCCTATATGCTTGCCTGTCTCATAAATTTATTGTAGAACAAACACACACTCCCGACAAATAAGATGTAACCCAATGAGACGACATCAGGTGCGTTTTTTCGCGCCCCCTAGCGCTATGTCAAATTTTCAATTTGATTACATTTTCCATTCGTTCATCTCACGCATTTATGCGACGCAAAATGAAAATAATTTTCGTATTTTTCCAACAACAACAAATCGAAGCGTTTATTAAAAGTTTCGCCGCGGCAGAGAAAAAGAGTTCCATCTTCTTCGTGGTGGTGTTTGATAAGAAATAATAAAAGTTATTACATTAGCTCTTTCTTCGCCAGCGAAAAATAACGATGATTGCGTCGAAAATCTGATAAAATGCGCTGCGAAAATAAACAAATTACGAAGTCGGGCGCAAAGTGGGTCACGATAATATCCGAACGAATTGCATCAACATTAATTTGCCGCCGCCGTCGCTGCCTCCGTCGCCAAATGAGAGAATTAAGCAACATCTTGACAGCGAGCATCGCCCACAAAAACCAAGTCGTAGAATAAGTGTCGACGCAGCGTGCGCGCGCGCTCGCGCTACCTTTTAATTTAATTAGTATTAGACTTTGGGGGTGGCTAAGAACGGCGCACCGCCGTTTGGCTATGTGCCCGACGAAGAGCGGTGTCGACGTGAGAAAGTGCTCAACTACATCTAGCACACCACCACCACCACCACCACCTCCAACACCACGATGGCCCAGCAGTAGCAGCCATTATTAATTAACAATTAAACTAAATTACTCTCCACGCTCACTTGCGACACAAGATGCGCATTCCAATGCGAGCGAATGAATAGAAAGCGTAGATGTTCGTGGTGGTGGTGGCGGCGGCGAAGAAGCAGAAGAAGCAGGCGTCCGAATTGCGCATTCCCAACATCCCGAGTAATTCGTAGTGCGTTTGCTTGCTTATCTATTCGGTGAAGGGATCTTAATTATACGACAGCGCGCAGTCGTTTATACCTGTATTTCAGCAGGGATACAGCGATGGAAGTGCGCGCACACAGGCAACAAGGATCGCCGCGTTTGATATTGAATAAGTAAACTTGAATACAAATTAGTAATGGCATGTTTGATGTTACTGCAGAAGGAATTTCGAAAGCCGCGTATGCAAATCCAATTGGCATTTAATTCATTCCTACGCGCGAAATAAGGTTCTGCACCAATTCGCGCGCGCACGAACGCCTATTAATAAGTTTGATAAGCGCAACAGATGGTGATGAAACAATAAAAAAAATCCAAGAACCACGAACGGAGCGTAATTATTCAGCGTAATTTGTAGTAGCCGTATTAGATAGATGCATTAAGTCAACAAACGCAATGCTGATTATTTTCGGGAATCAGATAAACATTGAGCAACATCCAGTGGAACGAAACGCACGGAGGCGGCGAGCGGGCGAGCGCGCGATCCGTCAGGCAGATAACCCGCAAAAGCCAGGGAGATTAATGGCGTTTTCTGACGCGGTTGGTGCGCAGCGTCTCGGGAGGCACACAACCGCCCCCAAAACCACTACCACACACAAGCGCGCACTCAATGTATGCGCACTCCAGCAGCAGGCAGTACGGCGAAAAGAAGATGGATATTTAGTTAAATTAAGTTCGGTTCGGCTCGACTCACTTTCAGCCAGCCAACCAGCCAGCCACCGAACGCATACGCAAGGGAAGAGATATCCCGGTAACCGCGACGTTCGTTGGCGACTATTATCGTTTAATGCTCCCGCATCACAGTCCAAAAGACATCCCCTATATTCCAGCAGTAGCGCGGAGGCGGCGGCGGGCAACCGGCTGTAATCCCCAGTCCGCAATATCTTCGGATCGAGTTTAGATTAAAAGCTTATTAACGGACCATCGCAGCACTAAACTTAAAGATATGTACCCCCCTGCAGCAACACAAATGCCCAACTGAGCGTAATTTGCCTCTAATGAGTATCGCTTCCAGATGCAAAAAGAAAACCTTCACGTACAAATTACCCTACTTGTCATAATAAAATATTATTCTATATGTTGAGAGCAGTAAAGTTGCATTTAGGTCAAGTAGAAGTCTTCCAAGTGCTCCTTAATAATGCAATTTCCTGCCTTGTGTAATTCAAGGACGAGACGATGTTAACGCCAAGTGAAAAACTTTCGACGAAATTCAGCAATTTAATTAAACCGATTTCCTTTTTCATTACGGCGTGTAATACACATCGCGTAGCATGATTGCTATTTGTTTTTCTTTCAATTAATATGAATGAACACTTAACGACCGCAATGAGGAATATGTGAGCTAATTGAGTAAAGCAACCGCAACAAGCGAGCGAGCGCTGTTTACATTCGGCTGAATTCAGAAGAAGAAACCAGCATATAGTCTAGTTAGTTAATTAGACAACAGGGCTGGCTCCATAAACCAATTTACTCGCCGCTCACTGACACATTCATTTTGATCAACACGCACAGCGCACACACGCGGCTATGCGCGCCAGGCAGCACTCGCTTAACAAATATATTTATTCTTGGCAGTGCAGCATGCACGGTATGATAATATGAGGGTCGTTTGGCTCGTGATCAACACAATGTTCAATTCGAATAAATTCGACGGACGCATCTGCGCGCCAACCAGCAAGACACAAATTAACAACTTCAATATAAATTTCGAAAGCAACTCCGTTTCGTTGCAATAACAATCAAGAAGTTTAAGTAAAATATGAACGGACAGATAATTTTAAATACGAGCAAGGGAGCAATTTAATGATTTTATAGCCATTCGAGACAAGAAAAAAGAGAGGTGGAGGAAGCACTGGAAAATGTCGCATTGGAAAAGTTGGAAAAGTCGCATATAAATCAACATTACACTGCGACAAGTTGGAAATCTTGGCGTTCAATATCGCGCGTCCAGAATCTTCGTCTCATCTGAATGAAAATGAGAAGGAGGCCGGCGTTTGCACGATAGACGAGGACAATGTGAGTAAACTTGTTCGTTCGTTCGGCGAACGGAAATGAAAGTCGCCGTCGCACATCGAAGCGAGTCAATGGAAAGAAATCATCCGGTGCTGATGCTGATAAATACGAAGCGATTTTCCGGACAAATCTATCCAATATCTTTGCGACTCTTACCGGACTCGCCGCGACGCAAGTGCTTGCGAACAAATTGTCAACTATGCAGTCGCACGACGTTTCAGGGTTTTCCTCTAATCGCTCCACAAACTCGTATCATTTATCAACTTACGCCAATGATCGTTGGTCAATGCAGAAAAAAAGTGCGCTGTTGTGCCAAATCTCCAACACTAAATTATGCACGCAATAATCACTCAAATTAACGCCTAATTAAAAACTGATCGAAGTACACGTCATGCATTTTTAATTAATCCTCGTCCTGTGCATTTTTAATTAATCCGCAATGCGTTCGAGTTTCATGAAATGCATTTCGAATGTGCATGCACAGCAATGCGGCATTCAGGTGGCAGTGCTAGTGCTAGAGCTGGCGGCGGCGGCGGTGGTGGTAGTAGTAGTGATGGCAGCGCGCAAATGCGGTCGAACGAGCGAAACAATCAAAGCGCGACGCGATAGATGATTGCTGGATGCATTTTCGCAGAGATGTTTAATGGATGTGATGCTGGTTGCGCCACTAACGAAAATCACACGTGATATATTCGGCTAGATAAGTAAACAACAACGGTAACAGTACAAAATCCATCAATTGATGACTACTATACAGGTATAGCACTCAATGCGACAGGGTTGTACTTGTCAAAATTTGCAACAACAAAAAAGCGCATTTTGTATGCACAAAAAGTGCATACAACCAAAAAACTAATATCATACGTCGCGTTACCAACCCTGTCTCGTGACATGTGGTGTACTGTTGATGGTGCTCGACAATGCTTTCCGCTTCTCACTCTGCCGCATTCTACAATGATGGATTGTGGTGGCACAGTAACAACAAAATAACTGCGCGAGACGAATGCAGAGACAAGACGACGTCGACAACGACGCCGACGACGACGAAAGCAGCAAAATTGGTGGCGGTGAAGGCAGAACCGCTCCTAATGCTTCCGTGCTCTTTGCCTGCTGCATGTTTCGTTTCCCGCCGTCGCCGCTTGCAAACGCGATAGCGAATTGTAAATTCTGACATTTGTACGTGTTTCGTCGCCGCCCGCTCGAAACAGTAAATGAATGACACGACGAGATTTGCTACTTTGCCGTCTCTCGCGCAACAGACATAAATATTAAAAGCATTTCGTATCTTCAATATCCCCAACCTTATGACACGTTCATGTTACCTTGCCTCCATACTAACTTGAAATATTTTATGCAAAATCATTAAATTTGCCACTAATAATTCGCTGATTCCCTTAATGCCGACTGTGTCACATTAAAATTATTCATGTCCACGACGAAAAGTTACTGGTCTCTCGTCGTTATAACCGAAATGCCCTATAAAATATTTGGTCAATTCATAACTTCTATGCGCTATCATAAATCCAGCGACGGATGAGGGCACTTTTTAGAATTACTTTTTGCATTTTTAGCACGTGAAATATGTTCAAATTCGTCATCAATTCAGTAAGAACAAATTGTCCGCACACATCTCACACGGTGCGGTACATTTTTTTTGCGCAAAGCCATCTGCATGTGGTGCTAGAGCGAACGCAAAAAGTGTGCAAGCCATTATGAACGCGTTGCACAAGTGCGCAAAAAGCGGCGAGCGCCGTTTTTGAACGCGAAGCGAAAAAATAGCAACGCTGACCGCTCGGTGCCAGTTGGCGGCCGTGGCTCGGTCGCAGCGGCGAAAGTTGAGCAGCGCACATCCGTCCGGCGTCGTGCGCGTTTAATTACGCGCCGCCCCCGCGACGATGATTAACGCCATCTTTTTTCGCATGTGCCGTTCTCGGCTTTGTTTTTGTTAAGTGCATACACAGCACATGTCATGAGACGCTCATGCGTCACACTACAGCCGGAGAAAAGTTGGGGCGTCACATGCTCCGAGCGTGCTCTAGAAAAACGTGGCAAAGACGGCGGGCGGCAGCTGGCCTCTCGTGCGATCAATGCATGCATGCATGCCGAGTTTCGAGCCGGCGAATTAATCATGAGAAACGGCAGAAGCATGCGAGGAAAAACTCCACACATCTGCACTGCTCTTCACTGAAATATCGCTGACACACTCCGTTTGTGATCTGATGGTACTTCTCCTATTTTTCGAATTCTACTGATACCGCCAAAATGATAATCTTATTCCACTCTAATTGAATGCCTAACGTAGCGTATATGTAATTTTAAAATCAGTGATATATTAAATACCATAGTTATACGATAAGACTCATCACAAATTTATAAAATAATTTTTATAAAATTGTATTTTAATATTCCTTTCAGCTAGTGATCAATTTATCGAATAGATGATTTCGTAAAGTTTAATTTTGGGTCATACCTTTTCAACATTACACGCACCTATAATTTAAGTTCAATTTTCAGAATGTCGCGTATTATGGTAATTAAATAATTTCCTGGTTGAAAGCCTGGAAGATGAAGACGTCCGAAAACACCACTGACTTATTGAATTTACTGTTACAACTATTTTGAACCACGAAGGGTGACATAAGGATTCTAGTCCTAAAAATATCCTAAATCCGACGCTCCAAAATTTCTTAGTTTTACAGTGGTGGTTGTTTTTCGAGAAGTGATCAAACGAGGAAAACAGGATAAGTACAATATGATTCAAAATATCTTTTATCATTAGTACAGTTCCAAGTATTAAATAAAATACCTGTACTTCACATATAATTTGAACCAAACACCGCATTTAGCATTTAAAACATTTACCAGAAATACTTTGAAAGGCAAAAGTTAAAATGGTTGTATTTGTTGCATAAACCCAACACACATTCGCCATTCAGTTTACATAAATATCAAATTGATAGCACGCAGCCCAGCAGCAGCGGCAGCGGGCACTGAAAGACATAATACCCGAACAGTTGCGCGAAACACGTTTAATTGAAAAGTTAATTAAAAGAGCAAACTGAACGATGAGTTTGCCACACGCTCGCCCGCTGACTAAGTGAACGTCAAATAATCACAAGCCGCACGCGCACTTTTCATCAATCGCTCTTTGATATCATCGTGTTTCACATAGATTTACGAAATTTAATTGCAAATTTTCCCCTTTGCAATAAAAACGACTAGTTTTTCCTCGGCATTACGTATCATCGTTGCTCTCCTCCCTCATTAGCATTCCTACTAGGCGAATAGGCATACGCTTAAAACACTCTGTATAATTGTGTTTACGTCTTTCAAGCGTGCGCTTGAATTCGCGTCGGTTTTGCGGAGATTAGTGCATGGACGAGTAAATAAATGAATCGAATGAGCGGCAGGAGCGGAAAAATGGATAAAGCCGTGCAGTGGAGCTGAAAAGACATCCACACATACGTGCGCCGCGGCGAATACAATTCATGGTCCGCATTCACATACACGCCTGATACAAGCTGTCCGTTCTCGCACCGGGCAGGACGAAAAATTGCCGGATTCTTTGCTTCGCTTGCAGGATTTCTACGCTAGTTCAGTTAGTTGCACACACATCGCGCCGCCAACCAGCACTGTCTATTCAGTGTCTCGCTTTTGCTCCATTACGTCAATTCGTCCGTTTTCTCTCGCTCCTTCCCTCGGTGGCCGCCAACGCCACCGTGGTTTTCTTTGTACACACATGAGCGAGCGTTCGGTCGCGTTTGTGTGCGAACCAACGACGGCGGCAGCGGCTGGGGGTGGCTGCATCAAGCAAACGAGTGCGGAAAAACGCAAACGATAAATCACGTAAAGTTAATTCATTAAATTAAACCAGCGGATATGGCAAGCAATGGAAAGCTTTTGCCGTTCAGTCGTTTTCGACGATGTCGATTACAACTGAACATTTTGCAAGATTGTATTGGTCATAAAGTGATAACAATTTTCCCGAATGAAATAACATGGCCACTAAGAATTCTTTGCTCGATCGCTCGCATTTTCGCTTCACTTCGAATAATAACTTTTAAATTAATTAAAGTTGTAATTATTTCTCGTTATTTATAATTTCATTACGTTCATATTTATAATGAATATTTGTGCTCGAAAAATTCGCAATTTGTAATGCCATTCAATATAATTATTTCAATTAATTTCAATAGATAAACATTTATAAATTATATCAACATGAAAATTTAATTATATAACCTTTACGTACGATTCCTACATCATTATAAAATAAATATATGTACGTATAGATTTATTTGTAAATTTTAAAAAAACCGTATGAAAAAAGGGCAATGCACGAGCACTGAATACAAAATAATATCCGGTGTTTGTTCTCTTCAAGTATAACGTATTATTGCATTGTATAAATGTGCATAGATCGCTAGTGTTGATAGCTATTATACGTGTAATTGAATATTTATTACCGTCACCGTTCTCTCTTCGCCGCGCCATGTTTTTATCTCTCATACCGCTCCAACCTTTTGTTCCGACACACCACGATGGTGGTTGTTCAATCGTCGTCATTAAAATAATTGACTGCCAACACCTCCATCAATACGTATTCTGTGTTTCTTTGTTTTACCACTACTCATGTTATTCATTGTTACGTCTGATTGATACACATGTCAAACAAGATGTTCAAATAACAACAAGCGGCCAATGAACGAAACTTTAACGAATTCGAGTGGGTAAAGTTTTACTTCATCTTTTCCTTCATTATACCTACGTTACCTACGTTAAATAATTGTAGATATTTCCGGACGACGTTAACGTTATTTTATTCATCATGATGCAGAATATTTAATGATTCACTCGTCGCATCCAAATAATTAATTAATATTTGTGCTTTATGAATTATTCGAGCGCATGTTGAAATAATAATAGATAAATATTCAACCAAAAAATTAATATACCTACATTAACTAATGGAGAATTACGATAATTAAAATAAATGCAAAACATGTTCTCACCTAAAATTGATAATATAAAAAATTCGCGACTTTATAAATCAATCAACAATAAAAGTTTCAGTTACCAATGTAAAAAAAAGTATATCAATTTCGTTATCATCGTAGCGTAAATTTGATCAATAAATGACGAGTAACAGTAACACTACACCAAAAACGCGCGAAATGACAGTGTGCAAAAATCGCACGAAATTCCAGCGAACAATTCCCACTTGAGCGCAAACATATTTTATTCGCGTTAATTCACATTTGAAAATATTTGCACGTTTTGTCAATTG
The DNA here is from genome assembly GCA_030264675.1 of Anaulacaspis nigra. Lineage (NCBI taxonomy): Eukaryota > Metazoa > Arthropoda > Insecta > Coleoptera > Staphylinidae > Anaulacaspis > Anaulacaspis nigra. Next base: position 68,615 of record JARJDV010006025.1, on the reverse strand, counting down.
GCGCAATGTAATAAAATGTGTCCCGCGCTTAGATTTACAATGTGCGCTGGGCGCGAGCTGCGCGAAAAAAGGCAACATTAAAACTTGGCAAAATTAATGAACAACTCGAAAGTGGAGCCGCCGCCGAGCAGAGCCATGCCGGGCAACCTCCCTCGGCATTCGCGTGTATCGCAATACTCCTTGCTGCGTTCTAACCTTGTTTCGCATAATTTGCATAAATTTTAATAATGTCGGGACGTGCCTCCCTCATCTTATTCCGCTCGGGTGCGCGCGCGCGAGCGCATTGCTCGCCACTACGTTTCGCATTTATTGAATATATCTCTCCTGCATTCGTCTAATTTGTTTTTATAGTGCGCGCGTTCGCTCGCTTCGCTTGCACTATTTTTACTTGTTAATTTATTCAAATATTTCCGCGCCCGAGTGAGACAAATGTAGATGCTACCGAAAAGGGTGACATTCCCTTCCAGGTAATACACATCCACGGCGGGGAAGGCGAGCTGTGCTCCTCATTTCATTCCATCGTTTCATTTGCTTCGCGCTCGCATACTTCATACTTTCAAAAATGTGCGCGCAAACGCGTCGTCAAGTAGTTCAGCGTAGATGGCGCAATTTCCGGCGTACTCTTCCGCTCAGACAGTTTCAAATATTCGCTAATATTTGCCTTCCAAATGCTCAAACAACTTATTCCATTGTACTCTCTTCATTTTAAACAAACGTCTGCCACACTCTTCTCTTCTCCCTTTCCTCACACGTCAAATAAACAATACCTAATTGAATATCTCTAATACCGCCTTATCAAACGCAGCGACATAATTTTTATCGTACAGTAAACAAATGCACGTACAATTACCAAATAAATTGAACACATTCAGATAGATAAAGTCAACGATAACAATGTGTACGTGAATGTGTGATAAACTTTGTTGTTGTCACTGCGTGTCGCGGCGAAAAGAGACAAATGCAACAATTCCTATACTGCGAACCGGAATGAATAAGAGGGTAGTAGATGTACAATTTGAATGAAAATAATTTCATTAGCGTAATGGACGTTCGTCGCACGCTCACCTCTTTCCTTGCGTATTGCAAGTGCATACGAATGTGCGATAATTCAAAAGTTGTATGCACTGTTTTGTTACTCGTGCCATACGAACTGTGCGCATTTCGCATTTTTCGCTTTTCGTCAGCAAGCAGCAGTTTATTGCGAAATGCGAAATATTGCATGCACACAATACACGCGAGCATAAAACACATACGCGCCGCCGGATGCCATTCCTTGCAACTAAATGCACTTGCATATTACGTCACGTAATTAACATGCACTAAATTTTCCTGCGTCGCAACATAGTAAGCGCGCCTAATAACGCCCTGTAGAATTAGCACTTAATAATGAACAAACTGCGACAAACAGGGTGTGCCCTCCCCTCCTCTTTCATGTATTATTGTTTGCACGCTGCCAACTTTCTCGAATTCCATCTGCGCGCTGTCATAACGATAATTTAAATTTGCAACTATGTAAAACGTATAAACACTATTACTATTAACCGCAAAACTATTTATCGCATAATTAACCATAAAAACATACGTTACTTAGCTGTTTAAATAAATTGCTATTTCCGTCAAAATATAATAACATAAAATAAATTGCAATTTAATTTTACCTTTGGCTCTTAACCGCTAATGCAGGTAAAGTAGGAAAAGTTGATAACTCACCTGAAACGAAAGAAAAACAACAATTAGCAATCGCAATTAAAATTAGCATATGAAAATAAGTTACGAGCAAATACGAATAAATGAATGAATTAATTAACGGTTGACGAGACATTATGAGATTATGTTCGCGAAAGTTTCGCATGATTATTCACTTTGCATTCATTCATTTATTCGCTCGTTCATCTAGTTATGCGTTCGTTTGTTCGCCTGTTCGCGGCGTAATGAATTTAGATAAATTTCTTTAAATTTATTTCGGCAACTCTCACTCGCTGCGCGCAGCTGTTACACATTTTACTCGCACCCACATTCCCCGCCGCCGCTGCCGCCGTGGCCGCGTTCTCCATCGTTTCTTACCCCCTTTATACTTTATTCTCTTTGGCAAGTTTAAGTAGATTTATGCGCGTAATAAATGCCGCCGAATCTTCCTCGGCAAGTCGAGCAAAACGCTCGGATATGCGTAAATGCGTATCGAGGATTAGACGCGAGCGCGCGAAACGAGCGACAGAGCCACCACCAAGTGGTTCGCAAATCGATCCGATCGAAGACTTTATGCTTCATTCGCTCGTCGCGTCTTCACCAATTTCCTGCACGTCGAGTGAGTGAATCGAGAGAGGACTGAGCCTCTTAGCGCACAATGCACGTGTTTGCGAATTGGAAAAAAGGCTTCGCGCGTACGACTGAATTTGTTCCGCATAAAGTATTCCTTGCCATTGTGCGATTTATTCGCTAAATATTTATTATCAAATCGTCGAATACGCAGGAAAGAGAGAAACACTTGGTGTATCTGCAAATTGAACAAAATTAAGAAAACATTTGCGTCCCACTAACGATAGCACAGAAGTAAAAGAGAGTGCAACGATGAAAATACACATTTCCAGATATGAAAATCCAAAAGTGGCGAATAATAAGGACGACGACGCGATGTCGACATCGAGAAAGGGGGCAAGAGAGTGCGAGCAACGAAGAAGATGTAAGTAAAATCCCAAGAATATAATGAGCCACCAAGAGAGATGTTTGAATAGGTGGAGAGTGCGCTCGCTCGGCAATGACAATTGCCAAGGAGATGCAGTCGGAGAAGGAAGGTGCACGCAAGCGCCACGAAGAAGAGGAGCACTTACACAAGAAGAATGTTTGTTTGGCATTCGCGTTCTTCCTTGGAGCAGGTGCAAACGACACACTTTTTCACATCGCATCGCGTTTAATTCGACTCTCGCGCTACTATTCCTTAAGCGAATCGCACTCACCCACCTAGCATCATCTGCGAGAACGACGAACGAAAACATTTCTTCTTCATGCATTCATTAAAAATATGCGCATGCTTTTCACAATTGTGTCCTTTATACTGATATGAAAATCACTCTTCTCTCACTCGCGCGACTTGTGTATCGATTTTCAACGAATAACTAAAACTACTCAATGTGAGGTAAACAAAACGCAAATTTTATTAAATTTCAACTCGAATGCTAAAAGCAGTCAAACAGATAACAATTGCAAGTGTACTCTGCGGTTTAATGGCAGTGCTCAACTATGATAACGCGCGCAACTTATCTTAATAAAAACAATTATAAGTTTTAAGTATCTCGCAAAGTAGTTTGGCGCGTTTCCTGCGCGGCGAAATTTACTTCGTGCTTCGTGTTGAATCAACAAGATCTATGCGCGTGATGCGCATACGCATTCTGCAATTACATTTCATATTACTCATCATGAGCGAATCTCTATATTATTTTTAATGATTGCAATTGCACTCACTGCTTGCAAGTTCTCGTACTCACATTAAATTACTTTTTTATGTCAATTGCAATCATTCTTATCGAAATTGTATACACCACCAGCATCTTCCTACTTTTTATTACACCACACGAGAAAATCTTTTAGTCTCAACGAGTAATTGTTTTAAGTTCAATTACATTAGATTGCATACTTTTATAAAATGATAATCACTTTTCGAAAAAAGTGACCAACATGTTAATCACAAATGATTTAAGTTGGTCGGTAAAACACTCCATGTAACCGGAAGTAGTTTTTATCTCTTAAATATAAACTACGCAAAGATAAATAGATAGCGATGCTTACAGTGTGTAAAGAGGCTTGCTACATTTGTTCGTGTGTCTGTTCATTCTCCTGCGTATAATTCAATGTGACCTCAACGCTTGTGTGAATGTTCATTGAGGTCTCCTCGCGTATGTGCGCGTATGAGTGTGCGTTCGTGAGCACATCTTCACTCGAATGGCCGAGGACGCGCGCATCCACCGCCTCGCAGCAGCAGCAGCAGCGGCGGCAGCAGCGATGATAGATGATCATAATTATTACGTCGACTATGCGTAAATCATGCGCTGCTCAACGACGATAATATGTGCATCTGTATCCATCGCGAGCGTAACATTTAATGCCGCCGTCTCTTCACACACATGCTCACGAGCTTGTGTCTTACTCGGCAACAATTTCACGATGTCTACGCCAATGAGTTTCCGGCGTGTTCGCTTCCGGCAAAACAATCTTTCGCTAACTTATTTTTATACACAGACACAGTGCGAGTCGCTTTGCTTTGCCATCTTATGGTGTGCTTCAAGTTTTAACAATATATTCGCATTATGTTATTTACTGAATATTTGTTCAAATTTTCCAAACAAAAAATGCCATAAAATTTAAATAAAACGCCCATCGCATAAAAACTACACCGCAAGCATACGCTGCAAATAAAAACTGAAGCGACGCGTTCGTATAAAATAAGAAGGCGTAAAACGCGACAAAATAAAAGAAATGCAAAATATATCTATATAATAATAATAATGGAACGTTGGGCTCGGCGCGATGCGCTCCTCGCCGAACTGAAAAGTACAGAAAAAGCGCATAAATGAGATGAAAAAGATAAGAACGGCTCTGCGCTGCTTTCGCGCAAATTGCGGGTGGCATTAGAGAAGCGCCTTCGTCCTGCTCCTAATGCCGCCTCAGCGGGCGTAATGACACGAAGGACGCGCCGCGCACGAGGATAAACCAGTTTCTTTTTCGGCACTCCGCCACCGCCAGCACCATCGCCGCCGCCGCCGCTGACACCACCACACTCGAGTAGTTTGCATGGTCGGCGCCCGGCTCTCTTTTTACGCCATCTTATTACGCCGCGTTAAATTTCTCTTATTCTCACAGTCATTTTTCATTTTTTGCGCGTTACTCGCGCTACACACGCAATGGGAAAAAAAGCGCGGTAAAAATATGTCATTGCGGGGATTTTCGTCGGGCGCAAAAATTAAGTGCATCCCCCGTGGAGTTGGTTACTGGATAATGCTAATAATAATTAAAACGCAAGCTAGAGCGCACATCTACGGGGAGTTCAACACGAAGGCGGAGGCGGCGGCGGCAACAGCGACGGCTGTGATGATGCCAAGCGAAGTGGCATACCGTATTGGCGGGCGTGTGCAGACGATAACGATAATGGCAGATGACACCGATTACTGGTAATTGCAAGCGGGCGCTCTCTTCGGCAAAACATTCGCCAAGCGAGAGACGAGTGCATCGCATTCAGCTTCATCCTTTCTGCTCCAACTTTTATTCGCATTTAATTCCTCTTCCATTTCGCCTTTATACAGCGCTTAAGCACTTTGAGAAATATTGCGCGATGTTGTTGTGAATTCGTGCTTTAAACACTTAAGACGCTATCTCGAGAGAGAGAGAAAATGAATTTAACCAAAAATTGTCCTTTTCGTTTATGGATTTTACACACTCAAACTCATTTAACACGCGTATTTCAACGTTGCGAGGGAAATAAAGATAATTTTAACATTTTCTCGTGCCCTTTTCCCAAGATATTTCTGAAAAATCGCCCGAATTCAAAAAAATATCTCCTCTGTGTGTCCTTACGCATATAAAATATTTTTCAATTCCTGCCCATTTCGCGTTGTTTGATCGGCCGCGCGATGGCTTCGCTTTACCGAAAAATGATGTCCTTGATATTTTTTCCGCTTTTCTTATTTTTCTTGCTCCGAAAGGAGGACGTGTAACTAAGCTCCAGAGCAACAATGAATGCGTCCCGCGAGTGCAATTAGATTTTTCGCTATATCCGTGCTGCACCGCACTGCAAACTTATTTCGCTGCTACCGCCGCCGCATTTTATTTCTTTCCCGGCGTGGCAGGAGCGGCAAGAGGCGAAGAAGGAAGAAGACGTTCGTTCGTTCATTCGCGCGTCCTTGGTGGTTGGCTAACCGCGTCCCACTTCGGCAGCGCTCCTGCTTATCTTTAAAATTTCGCGTAACCGCCCGCCAACCGCACACAATGTAATTAACTTATCTGGCAATTACGCGCGACCGCCAACGACTCCCCAATGCCAGATCGACGAAGCGCACGCATTGTCTTCCGCAATTCCCCACGATAACTCCTATATGTGTGCGCCTTCTTTGCAGATAGATACGATAAAACAGGACATTCGACTCTTTAAATTATTGCACATGTTTCTTCGTTTTCTTTTTATTCTGTCAATTGGAATAATTGCAATTCTTATCCAAATTGTAAACAACACCACTACTATTCGCCTACTCTATATTCTACCACACGGAAATGGAAAATCTTGGCGGCCGAGCGGGAAAAAGGGTAGGTACAGATAATGAGAAAGTTTCATAATTGTTGGAATGACAACGTAAAAACGTTTAGAGGGCAAGCGCAGAAAAGCGTGCATGCTTTTCGTGTAATCCTATTAGCAACTTGGTGCGATGATAGCGCCATCGAGTCCTTCGCCTCGCCCGGCGAAGGGATGAAAAGGATGCGGCTTAGAAAAGTATCGATGGCTGGTATTCTCATAGCCCATAACAGCTTCACTGCCGAGCCGAAGCACCACTCCACTTTCCACGCGTCGGCGCTTATAAAAAGAGATGAGAAAAGGGAATAGGGATAGGCTCTTCATCCCGGCAAAAAGTGGGAAAAATTGTGCGGATTTTCTCCTTTTTACTCCAGAGGTGCGTTATAAATAAGATATTTTTGTATCAAATTTTACCTTTTTTACGTAAACAATTTTTTCTTCATTATCCACGTCAAAAATAATTTTTTCCCATCAAAATACTGCAAAATATTCAGGAATTTGCTGATGATGATTCATATTACGCCAACTATTTATCTCTTACAACCACAAACTTTCCAACTTGTCCGCAAATAATCAACTTTGCAAGGCATCTTTAGTTCTGGCATACAAATCACAATTAAAGTGGCTTTCATGATCGTCATGATAATAAAATCCACGAAAATCCACAGTTGACTAATCACATATTCAAGTAGGAAAAGAAAAACGCAAGGAAACTTGAGACTTAAGAAACTTGCTGACTTGCATACCAAAGTGCATGGCAGACGGGCAATATATAAATATTAATACGAGCGCGTTGACTTACAACTGAATCCTTCTAGTTTTTCCTTCGTCTGGACTGCGCGTGGAATGAGTGGAGTGCTATGCATACAGTTGGAAAATGTCACATCGCACACGCGGGAATAGACATTAATAAACTCGTTATGCTGACTGTGGGGAAATTTTATGATGTCCCCGAAGCAATACGCGCATAGTGTGGCAGTGGCGGTGACGACGGTGGCGGCGGCTAAGTGCGCGTGCGCGTATGCCAACAAAACGTATTACGACAAAGCCACGAGTTTGTAAGTAATAGACGCGCGCGAGCTGTGGCAGCAGCGGGCCTTTACTGGCTGGCATGCGTGCACGTTTCGCATTTTTGGCTCGAGCGACATGTCCTTTTTGCGCGCCTCTCAACGCATTATTGCCCTCGGCTGCATATCCTGCAAGGTGGTAATTTTTCACAAGCAATATCGCCCACCATCTTTTGTTCCCAAACAAGAATTACGCGCAATTATTCTACCCTTTCGCTTTGTGCAAAAGACCCCGCAGCATGCGTGGCGAGAAAGTGAATGAACATAAGCGAATAGATATATATATATATATAGCGAGAGAGAATAGGGGGAGGCGGCGGCAGAGGACGCGAGAACGAATTGGAGTTTCAGAATTTATATAGGTTCGCGATGGAATGTTCCGAAAGAAAAATCGTGACCCACTTGATGTCATCGTCAAGCTTTATAACATTCCACGAGAAGTTAGCCATGTGCAAATTCCTCGTGACAAACTCTCAAGCATCATGCAACGCACGCGTATGTAACGAGCAAATATTACAACGTGTCAACAGACGTCAAGTTGAATCACTGCTCAGCCGCGCGATAAAGAAAAACCGGAAAAACAACGAGAAATGTGCAGCAGCGCCCGCAAAAGATTCGCTTGGTTGACGAATGAATGCATGTTGGGATAATGCGTGATTGAAAAACAGATAACATTTTGCGCTGTGGCGGGCGGGCAGCGGCGGCGGCAGCGGAAAGAACAACAAAAACTTGCGACTTGTGCATGCGGCTGACATGCGAAAAACGCGAAACGGATGCACACGCGTACTGGAAATGGCTTTCCATCGCATTGCTTCGCATACTGAACCGACGCCGCCGCCGCTGCCGCCGAGCTTGCTCTTTCTCTGCGCAGCAGCCAGCTAGCGAAATCGAAATTTACATTTAAATTTAAATGCTTCCCGTCGCCGATGTTGATGCTGTTACGACGAACAAAGAGGCGAAACGCATTCTGCAGCTCGCGGACGAGTGAGACGAGAATCAAACGCGAATGAATGCACAGCTTCTTTTTCTTCGTCTTCTTCGCGTCGGTCGGTGAGGAACATTGCGTTTATTTCTGAACTTTATACCGCCGCGCGCGTTGTTCGGATTCAAGAGTGAATCCGCTATGAGTAAACAAGTATTTCTTATGTTACTATGCATGTATTATACACAGAGTGTACCAAACAACAACATTCGCCAGCATTTTTGCATCGCGACGATCGCTTCCAAATTTGCACTTGCACTTCGCAACAACGCCCAGTGGAGGGTAATAACCATAAACAGAAGAATCAAATACATCGATGGCACGAAGAAAATAAACTTGGGCGGAAATAAAACGCAGGAATGAATGGGCCGAAGCAAGCAATACACATAAAATAGATAGCGCCGGGGTCGCAGCAAACGCGGGCCCCCGATTGCGCGAGGGGCGGCAAAACAGCGACGGTTACGGTGCGAGAGCGCACTTTGAGACGCAACAACCTCGGGCCTGGCGGGAGGAAGGAGGACGTGATGCAAATCCGCGAAAACATTTGTGCCAATCTAATAAACATTCATGCACGTTTATTGCGCTCACCTTACAATCAAATCGTGTTCTCTAAAGTTTTACAACTTTAGCACACGAATCAATTTGTTCGCAATCAAATTATCCTAAAAGGTTAAAAATACAAAATGCACACGAAAAATTTGCTCATATCCAACACAAAATAAAACTCGTACGAATAAACATGCACTTTACACATACGAGTATTTAGCATTGTAAATAGATAATTACCCAGTAATCATAGACTTTGATTAATTAATTTCCATCACGAGCATACAAGTAAATAAATAATAATCAACGCATTCACAATAATGCTAGACGACAAGAGCAGCAAGAAAACAACAATATAACATTACAAATGCTCTGTGCGTTTTGTATGATTATGATTATTATTACTATTATTGTACATACGTACGTACAATTTCATATCATTTATTACATTGTCATTTTCGCCATGTTATTGTTACCGCTCGCGTTGTTGTTATTGTCGTGCCCGGTTGTCATTGTTCGACTCGCTCTTCACCTTTACCAAACAGCCGGCTCATCTCCGACGTTGTCGGCGCGCGGCCTGCCGGAGCGCATTTAATTAAACGAAATAATAATTCAATCCGGCTTCTGCTATATTCAAGAATACAATAGCAGCAGCAAACACACAGAAACCAAGCTATCCCATCCTTTGGCCGTAATCGTGGAAAATTTACTCTTTCTTTCTCTGCGTCTGCATGACTAACATTTATTTATTCACCCATTAACAACGACTCACTCATCGCTGTTCGCTTCAAACAAACATCACTCGCATGAATCATGTACCTACATTTCACAACTGCAAAGGTGCGAAGAGAATTTTTATTAAATTCCATATTCATATCAATTATTTCGACAGAGTGTGTGATCACTTAATAAAACAAATTTACCGTTCAAAATTAAATTCATACTCCTATATGGGGCGCACGTGCGTGCGCGCGCGCAGAGCAACGAGTGCACTGCGCTGAGAGTGCACTAATTAATTGCATCGTAGTTAGTTATTGCGAAACGGGACGCATAAAATAATTGTTTTGTGTCCTGTCATTGGGACGAACGCGCAACTTTTTGATCAATTTTTCATGACTCACTGCACAATTACTCTGCCACCTGGCTCTTTTAATCATCCCGCAATTATTGTGCAATGACGCGCATTGTTAATAGACACGACCGTATTGATTTTTATGCACGGCCATTACGCGTAATTTATTATTATTCGAAAAATTAATTAATGCGCATTGTAAATACATCATGAATTTTTCAAAGCGTGCGCCAAACAATAAACTAAATAATTAAAAGCGCGCAAAACATTTACGACGAATACGCCCGACAGGTGAATGAATGAATTAATATTAAAATCATGTACAATGAAATTGACGGATCAATTTATAATTTCGCATTTTTATTATTAAAATTCCTTTTTCCGCATTCTATTATATTATTATGCGATACTAAATAGCGCCGTTCGTACGCATCGCAGTAAATTTCGATTGATTAATTTAATATGTACAAAACGCGATGAAACCAAATGAGTAAAATTGCCTTAATGTTAATGAAGCCATTATTTTATGTCATGAATTTCGTTACGCTGGAATTTAATTAACTCTATCGAAATTGATTTTTCCAATTATTCGCGCTTATTTATTATTAATATCGTGAATACTTGTCATTTTATCAAAATATTATCAGTCAAAAATCAAAATCATTTTCGAATAAAGCCAGCAATTTACTGCTAACAAACGATAAGCGTATTTGACATAAAAGTCACGCAATTATTATTTCAATGAGAATATTTATAGCTGCTGCTTTTATTAAGTGTTGTTGCCGTTGCCGCCGCCAAAGCTACTGCGGCCTGCATGCAGTTGCGCCAGGCACACACATGTTTCGCATGCAATAAGAAGTGAACATACGCAATGCTTATGAATACAGCATGTATGCACATAGTGAATATGTTAGCATCATCGAATGCGCGAGCGCGCATGTGCGCAAATTCATGCGCTAATTAGTAATATGAAATATGCGCTAATTAACTCATAAACTATGTCGTTCTGAGTGCCTTCGCATGCTTTACAAATTGAAACACACAGCAATGCAGCCGTTACTTGCTTCCTATGCATATGTCTAATGCCGACAAGCATTTAATTTCGCTCAAGTGTCTCAATGTATTATTCGTGTTTTATACAGATTTAATTACATACAGTGGATTACAAATATAATTACTTTACCAATGTGACTCTTCACATTGCGCCCATCTACAGTGGTAATCACTGCCAATTTAATAAACACCGTCAGAGAACATTAATTTGCCAGAAAATTTGAATTCAAAACTAAAACTAAAGAATTTCCCAGACTTTAAGACGCGACTTTTTATCTTAAAAAATGAGCAAAGGCAATTTTAATCATATAAATGATCCAAGCAATGTTGAAATCATGAATACCTAATTTTGCCCTTAATTTAGAGTAAATAAATTAAAGTATTCTATAAAAAAAATACTACAATTACTTCAATTTCCACACTGGAATATGAAACTAGATTTCGTATGCAGCAGTAGTTCTCAAACTTATTTAGCATACCGCCTAAAAAAAATATTACTCAGAGCCCCGTTAAATTACTTTTTACTCAAAGCCTCTTACAATTGCACTCCGGCTCATCACCGCCTACCTAAACTTCTACAGCGCCCACACTCGTAGATATTTTTTTAATATAACCACAAAGAAATATATGCATGTTTAACCAATTTGCATTTCTTAAAATTCAAACCGCCCTAATTAATTAATCCACGCTCTTTTCCAACTTCCGGCATGAAACACAATCTGGCGAAAGGTGGAGCAAATGAATGAATGAATTGCAATCAAATATAAACTGAAAGGTAACCTGATGTGAATAAAGCGATGACGGTGCTGAAACGCGGCGGCGAGGAAGGAAGAAGTTGATGAAAACGCGGCGCGGCGCGTGGCGCGAGCGAGACGATGATTTATAGTGCGAATAATCCGGCCGGAATCGGTTCTCATCTCGCACCTTCGTATCTAATGCAGCGAAATTTAATAACATCTCGCCGCGGCGCGCAGCCGAATGAAGCGCGAGGCGCGAGACGGCGTCTAATAAGATGGGCCATAACTTATAAATTACGCATGCAATATAACGATAAACAAAGTGCGCACCCGCACCGCTCGCAGCCTCCTCGGATATTGTTGTTGCACTGAATACGCATTAACGCCGACATCGCCATTAAACGCGCATTTCATGCGTCAATTCTAATTTATGGCGACGCGACTCTCCTTTGTGCTATGATCTTACACGTTTTTTCGCTGTACGATTATTATTATTGCTCATCATTATTCGCGATATATTAAATTATGAGCAAATTCCGCGAATATCTTATGCTCCCCTATTTTATTCACCTTGCTAGCATATTTTTTTGCATTCGAAAGACGTGAAAGTTCAATAGCGAATCAAAATATTACAACAGCTTAGATCAAATCTTCTGTCGAGTATTAAGCCTAATTGAAAAAGACTTAGGAAGAACTCATAATATTAGTTTACGAAAAGAAAGTTGTTTACAATTGCTACACGACATTGGAAAAAAGTTGATTTACAAAGCCAATTAAAAAGTTGGCCAGTGCGCTTCAATTAGAAACTCTATTTTTCATTCGCTTTTTCATTCAGTTGTTTGTATCAGCTCGCGTGAAGTGAAATGATTTAGAAATCAACCGCCTACCAAAACTATTTTAAGTGCTTGTTCGGCTTGTCGCTGCACTTCTCCAGCCACCTACTCGCGCGACGCGCAGAGGATTTAAACGTCCGGACTATGAATAGTCATCATCGGATTAGGTACGTGTGTGTAATCTTCTTACAGCAAGCTTCAGATGCTAAGCACAAGCAAAAGAAGAATGATAATAATGTGGAAGACATAATTTAAATGCACGTATGCATTCAAAGCTTTATCATTTTTCAAAAGATAATAAATTTCGAAACCCACACGATGAATGATGTGTGGCGCAGTTAACGCAATTGCTTGCCATCGAAAAGCGCACATTGTGGTACCCTTACTACCCCTATTTCCGAATATGACACGTGCGCTGCATACGCATCTAATGTCATTGATATACAGTCAATACCCTTTATTATCAACCACGATCCCCCCATCATTATACCTCCGGCACATCCCACCTTATCATTAAATACCTAACTCAACCGAAATTGCATAATTTCAGATCTGAAAAGAACCTGATTAAGACTTGATTATCCTTCATCCTGATTTTAAAAGAAGGAATACGCAATGCCCTCAAACGTGAGCAGGAGCGTACTGTATACGTAAAATCAACCCCTCGTCGTTGTGCATTTAATTTGAATAGTGCAACCCCTCTGTGAAACACACAATTCATAGATTCGCGTTATCTTTGAAGTACGAGTCTCGTATTTCAATTTTTTCACATACATTTTATAGCTGATATTCATACCCATTATGCGAATACAAAACATTTAACATTATCCGCATAATAGTTTAGTACAAATAGAGACCTACTTTTTATGAAAACGATTACAAACTTCACGATTTTGAACAATCCCCAAAAGAATTTCTTTGATATACGACCCGAATTCCATTAACCAAAGAAAGTTTATCCTTTACATTATTTCGTATTCATTATTCCTACGAAAATATTCTCACTCATTCGCTTGGTTCTACGTTATTGCGTGTGAAAATCCAATTTCGTATATAAATTTTAAATGTTAGCGGGCGGCAGTTGGGACGGTGAAGCGGTGGCGGCGGCGGCAATGTTTTGAAATAATTCCCAAGGAACGCAACTATCTGAATGTGACGCAAACATGACGCACCCCCGCGTGACGTGCACATCAAGGGTACATTTTCCTCCTTCATCGAAATTGCTCAATAGCGTAATAGTTAAATAGCTTGAACGAGTGAACGCGTGCGGCCGCCGCCTCCGCACGCGATGCAAGTCAAGCAAGCTGGCAAGGAAGCAAGCAACCCTTTGATTACCATACCAAAAGCGGGTGGGTTTCGTATTCTATGCTGGTTTTCTTGCCGGGTCAAACGAACGAACAAACTCGCAACGAAACCGAAAACTCGAAACGCCTTTGATAAACGAGCGTGGCGCGCGCTCGCGAGCTACGCAAAGGCCGTAAATTAGTTCTATTTGTTTTAAAAATAGATAATAGACAAGCGCACGCCCGAAGACGAAGATCAAACAAATCGTGTAATAATGAACTGGCGAAGAACGCAAACGTTTAAACATCCGGACGCATGTTTGCGAAAAATACAAGTGTGCACAATGTTGCTTGCTTTACCGTGCTCAAAACTTGTCGATTCCGGTGTGCTACCAGTGTCACAATTGTTGCATTTACCTGATTTTAGCACAACTTTCACTGTGTTACTCGCACATTGCAGTGCAAATATTGGTTATTTTGCAATAATCATTGATTATATTTCCCATCTTCGGCTCTATCAATTGTTTTGCGGCACGCGGGAAAAAGAAATAGAAAAGATTGTGACTCACCTAATTGGACGTACATCTTCGGCCTCACATTCTCCTGCCAAGCGGCGGCAACTCCATGGGCTCCTCCATGCAGACAGAGAATACACACGATCGTCATGAACAATGCAACTATCGCATTGCCGCCGATGCACACTTTGCCCTCCCGATGCGGCATTTTGTCAATCACTAAAAGCTCACTTAACTAAACAACAAACACAACGCGATCGCACACACGCGCGCGCAGACTTTAATCGCGAATAGCAGAGCAACGCGTCGTTGCGGTCCAGTTCACCATCGATACGGCATCATCATCATCGTCGTCGTATTCACTCGTATGCACTCGTCGCGACAGTGTCTGTTTGGCTGCGTGCGTACAAAATTGTAAAAATCCTCTCTCCGTTTCGGCAAAAAATATGTAATCCAAATGCGTCGTAGATTGCAAGCGCGAGCCGAACGTGAGTGCGCACGCGGCTGCTTGTCGACTGGCACTGTGCGCGCGGAACACTGCAGCAGCGCCTGCGGCGGCAACGTCGATGGTGGTGGTGGCGGCAACGACGACGACGGCGGCAGTGGCGAGGGAGAGAGGTACAGCCAGCTGACGCGGTGGTGGCGGTGCGCGTCGTGTAATGATCGCGCAGCTAGCAGAGTTTCCAACTAGCGCCAACAACCTGCAACGGAGACACAACGAATTATCCTTCATTATCCTACTTAGCAATACATTTTAAGCGAAAAGATTCTTCCAATACCAATTAATTTTCTGCGTCCTACCCCCTCGACCCTCATGCTGCTCCAAAAAAGCAGGGGGGAATTGCATTAAAATAAATTTGCTAAATATTATTCATGCTAATAACGCGCATAGCATTAGCGCAAGACTATAATGCAACTATGCGTTTGTTATGTTTATCCTGTTTGTTTGTTTGCGCGCCCGGTTGGTGTATGAACTTGTTTGTTACGCCGAGCGAGAGCACGAGAGCGAGCGAGAGAGAGAAAGGACGAACATAGCGACGAACAAATTGTTTGTTTACTCTTTCATCCCCGGTACTCCATCCCGTTTATTCCCCTGTTTGCGTCATTTATTATACGGAAAACTTTTAGCAATTTCACATACCTGCACCCTTGCATAGTTGACCCCAAAGTGTAATTGATACTTTAAAATAGCACAAATTAAGGCAACAACAACAACAAGCCCCACGTGGCACCCCTTGTAATCGAAATCAATGCAATTGTTAAAAAAAATATGAGCACCGAATGAAAGTTACAAGGGGATCAACGACATACAAGGTCGTCGACCCTACATCCCGAATCTCGTCCTGACGCTGGCGCGCGCGCTTGCTGCATGTATCTCTTCTTCTGTCATAGTTTGGCGCGTTGCGTTTGTGGCTGTCAGAGACAGACGCGAAATATGTGTGCGGCGCGCACACCACCTCGGCTCGTCCTTCCGCTTTGTGCGGGCGCAAGTGGGACGCGTGCATCTCGTTACATTCGTTCGTTCGTTATCCTTTATGCTGTGCCGTAATAGATATGCTGTTTAGTCGAAGGACATCCATATCGGCGGCGCAAGAGCGATGATATTGATGAGGTTAAGCACGAGGCGGCGATGCCCGGAGAGCTTTGTTGCCTTTTCGGGCAAAAATGCAAAATTTAATCAGCTACGAGAGAGCAACGCTCGCTCGTCCGCCAGCTCACTCACCACCACTCCACTCGCCCGATGCATCTGCTTCGAGGGATGATATACGTTGCCAATCATCCATGGCCATCGAGCAAGCTTCAACGCTCGCGCGCGCTTTGAACTCAATGAACTTTAAATTTCTAGTCGAGTTCATTTGCAAATTCTGATTTTCCATCGGAAAAATGATAGAAAATTTCTAATCCATCAGCAGGAATAAATAATTCGTCATTCCGTCGTCGCTGCTTTCAAATATAGTTTGCAGCAAGTGTATCAGATCCTCGGTGATGGTGGTGCAAATCATTCGATTATTTTAACGCACGATTGCATGTGCTTTGAACTTTTCGGCATTAAGGGTTCCTAGTATTTAGGGTTGCTTTCCACCTGCCGAGACAGACGGAGAGGATGCGCGCCGCGCCGTACGCCAAGTGTGCGAACGACAGCTACTTGATCCTTCAACCTTTGATACCGGCAGCGCCGTTGCCGCCAACGTCATCGTGACCTTGCCCTCTGCAACCGCAAGCCACCGCCGCCGCACGCAGCACTCTTTCAATTTCGCAATATCAACCACCCCTCTGTTTCTTTGGTGAAATGCATGCAAAGCCGACGTTTACCAGGTAAACGATTCGAAATGGGGGGACGACTGAGGTGGCAGCGGCGGCAGCATTGCCGGCCGTAGAATTTGATATGACGTCAAGCGTCAGTCAATCGAACACGTTGAATGCGATTACGCCTAGTGGCGAATTCGACGCTCGTCGGATATTTCCCTAATCAGTTTATCTATGCTGGTTTAACGCTTTCCCTCAACCGCACCTTTCCCGGCTTTCTTTTTTGTTCTTTTTTAGCTGCAGTAACGTAAATAAACATATATATATATATTTGTCCGCTCCCGCGTCGCGACTCGCGTGTTGGGCGGGGGAAGGTTGATTCGTTTACGAACATTCCATGTTTGTGGCGGCCCGAATCTCTTCTAGCGTAAAGGTTTTATTCCGCGGGATGAATTTCCGCCGTCTTGCGAATAAACAGGCGTCCTTATCTAATGCCTAACCGGGTTAGTTTTTCCTCATGTGCGCGCACATCTCCCAGTGCTTGTTATCCGCGCGTCGCGACATGCACAAGCGCTGGAAACGGCGAGGGTGAATGGGGCAGAAGAAACATTCGTACATGTGCGTGCATGCGCGCTGAGGTGGCAGACAACCGCCCGCCCGCGAATCATCCGCCCGTGAAACGGCATCAGTGCGCGTGTGCATGTTTGTAGAAAATGTCTAAGTTGCTCTACTGCTACTGCTACTGCTACTACCAAGGCGGCTGTGCTGGTGGTGGCGGCGGCTGTTTATCCCATTGTGGGCGCGACGTTTGCAAAGTTTATTACGCATGTATTTGTTCCGCGACGACAACACGACGGGTGCTTGAAGAAAAAAATCCGGAAAATAAAATTAATTGAAGCGAGAGTCGAACGGCAGCGGCGGCGGCAGCAGCAAATGCGAAAATTGTTTTCATCTTCGCGTCGCTCGCTCGCACACCATAATAATGAGTAGTACTTTGCTGAAGAAATTGAAATCCGTGCCGAAGAGTTTCGCCGCTGCTGCCGCCGATGGTTTAAACGCATTAACGATGCGCTGCGGGCGGCAGGACGCCAGCTGCCGTCCATCACATCACGTGTCAAAAACGTGATCAACAGCACTAAAAGGTTCGGATGTGGGCCGACCTGGCGCCCCACGCAAAGTTGAAACTAAACTTTTTCCTCGTCGTCGCCAATTTCTTGCGCATTTCCTTCCAATATCCTTCGTCGCTTCACAACTTCTCTCAGCGACTCCGGCTGTTTTTCTTATTACCATGCCGCGCACCACCAACGACAGCATATGGATCGCAAAGTGCAATTTCGCCCGAGAAAGTCACAAATTTCGCAACTCTTTTAATTTTTCTTCGCGTCCCTACGCGAGAAATAAAAATCCTCCTCGAGTGCATCATTAGACGCATTGTTCGCCAACTAGTCCAACTAAGCAGCGGCATCAAACCGCGTTTCTCTCGCGCAAATATTGTGAAATTGCATTTTTGCTTATTTCCTGCTTCCTGCTTTCAGCGCCGTGAGTGAGATTGCACATCAAAGTACTGCAGCACGCATGTTTTTGATCACGCATTCAACGTTGATTCATTCGCAAATGCATTGCGCACATTGCAATGTTATTCTATAGTCTGTGTTTGTGCTTCTAACATGTTCTGTTAGCATGCAAACCGAGCAAACGAACCAACGAACGAACGAACGAACGAGAGATTCGCCATCAATGCAAACCCCTTGCGCTGCTTGCTGCTGCGATATGCTATAAAAGCAAACAGGTGTTTGCCGCGTTCGTTTTCAATGTTTTCCAAACGTTTAGTTTCCCAGCCGAACGTAATGAATAAATACACAAGGCGCATGTAAGTTTTCGCGTACGCGATGGAAACGATGAATTTCTTAAATATTCATTGCTCGATTCCCCTACTCACTATTGCGTCTTAATGAACACTAATCAATAAAGAGCTGGAACCATTTATACACATATATGTGCTTTATAAAAATGAACATACTTATCGATTCTCTCCCAGTGAATTATGTCGTTGACTTTGCATTCCAGCCGATAACCTTTGAAGCCGGAAGAAGCGTAGTTGTTACTGTAACAAATAAAATGATAAATTATTATTAACTCATCTCATTTGTACTACAATAAGAGCATAATTCCAAAGTGCACACATTTCTTTTCGCCATAAATTAGCATTACAACAACCCCATTCAAAAAAATCTCATTAGTGCGAGTTAATTTACAATGCAATTGTTTCTCCCATTTTAACCTAGTCCGCAAATAAGGGGAATGCCACATTTACATTCAGTACGTACGGTTTTACATATCATTATTGCCCAAAAATCCGTGAGTCATTCAAAGCGAGAAACCTGGTTTTGCATAGAACGCGATCCCCCCAAAAGCGAGAAAATCTTAAGCGCAAGCATAAATGTGGCGGACTTAATGCAATAACGACATTAAATAAATTGATGATATCGTCATACAGCAATAGCAGCAGTTGCTAGTGCAAATGCGCGTTTGCGTTTTATTTTTTCTCGTCGCCGTCGTCGTCGTCGTCGTTCAACAGCGTGTTGTTGAATTTCCCCTCACGATCGCGGCACTAAATGCACAAGAACCGCCATGCTCAAAATCGTCGTGTCGCTATATTGTGGTCGTGTACGCAGTACAGAAATGGTTGTAATTGTGTATAATACCAAAATCGACGACGCACTTAATATAATAATATAATTCAACTCCAGGAAATGCTGGAGTGGATGCGAGAGCAGGCGACTTGAAGGTCCCCGCGCGTGCTCCCCAAATATTATTGCACTTCGTGGGGTCCTTAAGTGCATGCTGCCTCTGTTGCTGCTGCTGCTGCTTGCTTCCCCCCATCGCGCACTTCCCAATTCATCCTTTACAATTGCGCATAAGTAGATTATCGAGGAATAAATTGAGAAAAATGTTCAGCTGTACAAATTATGTTTTGAATAATATTACGAGCATTCCATCCAGTAATTTCCACCATTAATTGATTCTTAAGATGACTAAGTGCGAGTACCAGTCATTTCCGTAAAACTTAACAAACCTGCCTCATATTAATTCAGGGAAAATGGAAAATGACATAGTTCATAAATTGTTCACGAAGCGCATACAACAAATGAGCAAATTCTTCGAATTCATGGGAACCGCGCGAGTCAATGCAAGGAGGCGGCCGGCGTTCATGAGTCAATTGCTAAATGAATAAGTGGAACAACAGGGTTTCGAGAACAGGACGAGCACTAAACTATGCATGAACCCGATATGCACTTTGCGCTTCCACGAAGTCGTCGCATTCTGAGGAAAGCGGCGCAAACTCGACGGCTGCAATTTAGGTCATCGTATTATCTCGCACGCCACCTGCTGATTGTCCATGCATGCTCCGCATATAAACAATCGCGCCGCAAAACAATTGCAAAACGCGAAAAACCCGCTCAGCTCTCCGAATTCTGTGCGCCCGAAGCGCAGGATCGCGCAATTGTGTTGGTGGAAAATCAATAGCGACTTCCCCGAAACACTAACACTACATTGCGTTAGCATGCGCGCTCTTTGCTTCCGGTTGCGCGCACGTGCACGAGAAACCAACATGCGCCGCAATTTTTACCAAACGACGATACAATGTTTTAATTAAATTGCGAAAAAGCGCGTCACCATAAGTGCGCGCACACTATGAATATAAGTCGCATGCGGCGGGCGAAGAGAAAGAATATGAAGAAGAAGAAGCAGAACGTACGTATTCGGAACGCGATTCAATTCGCAAAGCCGTCCATTCTTCATACTCATATCTTGCGCATCCCTCAATGTTCGCTCGCTACACTATTGTATTGTGCCCCATTGTGATGCATTCGCGTGGAATGCATCCACTAACCCCCTCGCGCAAAATGGACAGCAAAAACTATTTATGGGATGAAAGACGAAATTTTTCTGCATCCATCTAGCCAATCAATATAAACGCAACGTTTGTTCGTCGCTTCATCCTCCTCATTTCTTATTATATTTTAATAACCACGCATTATTTTCTTGCTCGCATTCTTTTCATTCAGCCAAAGATCAAAGTATACACGGTATGCTGCCCCAGCTATTGAGCACCATTGCCAATTTAATTTCGTGCCTGTTTTGTACAGTCATATGCCTCGTAAGGTATAGCAAGTTATAAAGTGCATGAGGCTGTCACACTGCATGAAGATATCAGTATGCATGGTAAGTTGCATATGAGATTCAGCCACAAGTCCACGATACATATTTGCTTCGAGCACTATATCAGCTTTTCTACAGCGTGCGCTTACTTGCAAAACATGTTGAGTTCCAAATCGCATACTAGCTGAAAGCAGTATACCCAATGGAATCACTGTCAACTGCAAAAAACTTATAAACAAAACATTTCTGGATCTAGAAAAATAATCTGAAATTTGGGCCCAAACAGACAAACTCTCTGTTTAGGACTGAATATTGTTACCACGAGTTACTTAAAATGCATGTTTATCAAACAGTCAAATAAATTTGTGCTGCGTGATTAGGTAGAGGTAAATCAATTAACAGAAGTTAATTACCATTAAGTTTCCAAGGATGTACAATAGCTGAGACATCCTGTACCTCCAAACTGTTATCCGAAAACTTTCTTCACATACGTGAATTCACTCTAAAGATGAATGAAAATAATTGAAAATACAAAACAGCATTAATAGACCATCTGGCACTGTTTGCTATGTATCAAGTCGTATATTATATTTACCTATAAATTAGTAAATTAGCCCTCGGGGTTGAGGGGTTTTTCGAATACAATTCGAATAGGTGAATAAATATGCGCCTTTTCGGAAATAGTACGTACGTACACGTTGCAGCGCGCGCTGCAAATACGTAGGTGAGGGGTGGCATCAGCGGACCAAAAAGAGGGGTAGCATCTGGCGAACGCGTATCTAAATGGCACGTGATTAAACACGTGTCGCATATTGAATGAGGGCGGCAAGCGCGCACGAATCTGCCGAATTTCACTATTATGTGCATGTTAAAATATTTAAACGAATACACGCATCGTTATTTAATACCATGCGACCATATATATATAGTGCGAAATCCGCCGAAGCGCTTTACCAATCAATAACTAAACAAGTCAATGTTTGTTAACGCTAAACGATTAATAAAAGCGCGCTCATTTGTATAAATGAATGAGCGCGCTGGGCGTGTGCATGCGCAAATTATCAGTCGAATGCAGTTTAGTCTCGTGTGCGTTTCGTTTGTGTTGTTTGTTTTGGCATTCGCATAACTTGTTTAACGGTTGCGGCGGTTGGTATGTTGCGGTCTGCTGATGCACGGACAGCCAAAGAACTACCCATGCCGTTGCTATTGCTGCCGCCGCCACCGCCGCAGCCACTGCCACCACCGCTCTGCAGTCGGTTGTCATTATCATGTTTATTCAATGCGCCTGGCCCAGATATTCTAAACAAACAGGCGACGCGATCATTGAATGATTTCCATTGATTTTGATTGATATGCGAATTGTGTTTGTGCAATGTGCACGCCTGCTTGAAATAATGCCATGCAAAGCGAAGCGAAACACTGCGTGATTATTTCGAAGAGCAAAATATTAATTTTAGCTGTTTTTCCTAGTTGTTGAAATTCCTCCGGCAGCTGTTCGTATTTCTTATTATGAAGCCAGGCGTCTGGTAGCAAACATGCCAGTCATCTCACTCAATGCGTATTTTAACAGAGAGATAGGTGCGGTTTGTTGCCCTCGCCATCGCCTTTGTGTTGTGCTTTTTATCTGATTTCATGCTTCGCGTTTATTTTTAGCCACTCTTCATTCACTTGCTAAATGAAGGGCGGCCTGCCCGTATTTTCTTATTTTGCTTTCCACAACTTTCCTACGAATAATTTCATTTAAAACTATTGCCATCATTTCCCCACATGTCATTAGAACCAAATCTAGTGCAATTAATAATTCCAAACATTCAGTTCATGTGCGCGCCAGAGACGTAAACAACAAAATACAAGTTGACAACCACGAAACGCAGCCGAATAATAAGAACGCGTTAATCTCCTTTCCATATACATTACGCACATTGCGGCGGCGTACGCATAAGAAACGCACGATAAGAAACTTGGGAAGTAATTTATTCTAATAGCAAAAGTCACTTTCAGCGCCGAATACAAACAAGAACAAAGTAGTAAAATTAATGTGAAGATGTCAGAAGTTATTAGCACTTAGAGCGTTTTTGTGCGCGCTGCGGCAGCTCTGTGAGGCGGCAAGCATGTAAGGTGATACAAATCGGTCGCAAGGAACGCAAATTACCAATTCCGATACAACGCGCGCGCACACCTTCGACGGAGGACGACAAACACGAAATGGCTGGCACCAATTTCAGTTTTCGTTACGTGCATGCATGCAACAAACACGGGCGCCGCCACCCCTTCTGCAGCTTAGCCGCCTTCGCATCGCATTTGCGCCGCCCGCCTTGTAATTGTGTAACATTAGTACGCTTATTCGGTTACAGGTTACACGCTGCTGCCGCCGCCGTGCACGCCGAGTTCCTCGCTCGCTGCTTGCTTTGCGCGCGTTTCGTTACGATTATTATGATTGTCGTGTGTTATAATATTCACTAATAACTCAATTTCCTCGCCTTGTCTGCCAAGAGCTTAATACTCCACCTTCGTATGTAACAAATACAAATACGGCGCAAAGTATCAATTACGTTTCGGAATTATTGCCTGTCGAACTAGTAATAAACTGAAAAATAACCCTCGGATAGTTGCCCAAATTATTTTCCCAGTTTTGCGTCAAGAATCGCCAGTTGGATGCATGCGATAGACAATTGTGTAATCGATAGCCGGAGAGATAAAAGCATATGCAATATCAGTTATTCCATGCTACTCAGTTACTGACAGCAACCCTTAATTGAACCGAAAATTGCATGCATATTGATAATTTTCCTACAGGCGTAGCATCTGATAGCAAACATTGCACGCTCTCGTCATTACAATCTCTCCTCCACATGCAATGTATAATCTGCCATAATACAATGTGCCAGTGCAATTGTCGATAATGTCGATAATTGATGAAGACATTCATTATTTTGCTTGAGGGCAAGTGCATTTCGTAATTTCTGTCTGATAGGTGTAAACAACAAACTTGTTTCAACTTGTATTAAAAAATAGTTATCGAATTTCCCGGATCAAGTGATGCATCTCAATTTTCAATACGTATTTCAAAGTAATTTTCACAACTTAAACTAGCAATATTGAGTTGTAAATTAAGAATATAAGTAAATTAGTGATTCCTAGAATATTCCGCCTTCGATTGAGATGCATAAATCGCCCCTATTTATTGAATAGATGGTGTCTTCATTCTTTGGATATAATGCTAAATATACGATAATTAACAAAATTCAAGTTTGCAGTTTTCTAACCGGAAATAAAAAAGTAAATCGATTTCAATGTAATCATTGCACAAGTTTACCGTTGCATGATTGAATAATTAGCATAACAAACAGTTCAATGACGAATAATTAGAAGGAATCCCCCCGTATCCATTCCGATCGCGAGTTAACCATTAATACCGGATGCAACGCGTCTACGTTTGATAATTGTCAATACGTGATTGCACATGAATGCACATAATGCATGATCATGTCCGAAACTAATTAGCTAGGCATGAAGCTGGCGGCTGATTAAATTAATAAGTAGTGTCTCAACTCTCCGGGTGCGATACGAATAATCAAACAGTTTACGATGCATTCGATCAATTATTGAATGACTTCGAGTCGATACGCTTCATTGGCCATATTATAAAATGCCGCAAATGGAAATCGCGAAAATGGCATAGCGTACGATTGAGGCTGTGTGTGATTAGCACACGAGTGTCCTGCAAATGCCAATTGCATTCACACCATGCACAGACGAAACGCTGCGGCAGTGAAATGAACCGCAGCAATTGCAGCAAAGTGCATGAATGCTATTATCCACTCGGATCCTCTGTTATGCAATGCGTTCATTCAATCGAAACAATCGATGAAATCAATCTTCCAACGGTTTGCTAAATGCAATTTCAAGCTACCGGCTCTAACTGTTATCTGCAACTGTTGTTATTCAGTTGCTCAACAAAAACTGTGGATGTTGGCTTTAACGGAATTGGTTCGCACACCAGGTGGTGAGGAAGTAGGACTTGAAATTGTTGTCGATTGCAATATTTGTATAATAAATGCACTTCCGGCAATTTTGCAAAATACTTACGTTTGTATAATGCTTCAGTAGATTTACTGGTTTCGAGCAACCAGTGAATGGAAACAGCTAACACAACATTGCCTTTGGAATAACAACAACCCAACACAACTCGAGCTTATGACTACGTAGGGAAACAGAACCAATGTATGAAAATCTCATCATGGAAAATTCTGTACTGTACTTCTTAGCCTGCTCTAAATATAACCCTACTATGTCAACAATGATGTACATTAAAAAGAATGCTACTTACGTTTTGTATGTTGATTTCTGTTAAGTCGATTAGATAATCCACATGTCCTTTGATTCAGTTGCTGTCACAACAATGCATTTTTAACGGTGCACTGCAAGATTGGCACCCACTGCACGCACAGTAACGTCGGAAGAGAAATCGATTGCCTGTTTTTGTTGTTGTTGCAATTTCCCTGATGTATTGCAACGGGTTTGTAGTGTGTGCGATGCACTATTCACAGTTGGTGCATCCACTAGGAAGTGCAGAATGTACGAAGAACCGCAATGAGGAACATGACCGACTTCATGGCAATCAGATCGCCTTGATTGCACTTCAGTATATGCACTTTAAGCGACGTCCAAAGCACAACAGTTAATAATTCGTCGTTGGCGAATGCAGTTTCACTAGTGCTTCGTACCGCACTTGATTCACTTTGCCTGAATGCGATCAGAATGCACAGTGAATGAGAAATATCGATGCGTTCTGAGCGCGCCTGCTTACACCACGCACGCAGGCACACATCTTACGCCGTCATGGCTGCGATTAAAATGATCGTAGAATAGGTGCTGCCGTCTGATGGTCTTAACAGAAGATACATTTATAAACAAATATTTATCACTACTTTAATATTACAAACATTATTCAATGCTAATACTTACTTATATTATTATAAACACTTCAAAATAGTTCCTATGAATTCAGATGTTATTAGCTGTCTGCATTTGCTAAGGCTGGTAGGAAATTTTTGGCAAGATTAAAAAGGCTATAAAGTTAAAGGATAAAATGTAATATTTAATCACCTAAATATATAATGCATATGTATGATAAACATTATTAATGTAACATATTATTCATTAAAAAAATATAAAATATCACAGAAATAGCACAAAAGAGCAGTTATTTTACCGTTGTCCGATATTTCCTCGCACCAACAGCTAAAATAAACCAGATTATTATTGAAATATCGATTAATATTATCTATACTCACAATTAACTAGACAAATTTGAACTGGTATCCCAATTTTCTGTAAAAAGCACAACCAAGCTTTCTGTTTCATTGAAAGAGTATCATTCTGGCTCTTAACTTCAACGAACATGCACTGAAAGATTTAAACGAAATATATTTAACATTTAATGTATAGCCACTTGATCAAAATCAACATACCCGTTGTTCTGTTGGATCCCACAAAAACAAATCTGGCATGCCAGCCTTATATAATTTAATGTTCATAACAAAACGCGTAAATATTTTTGCGAGCTTGCTTCTCGTTATGCATTTAACACATTCGGCTATCAATTGGAAGTTAGCAACGAGGTCCATAGAATGTAGGCCTTTTTCATGCGCATGTTGTATTTTCCAACGAGCTAAATATTGAAATAAAAATTCATTGGTCCAGCCTTCATCAATATCATGAATTCGCATATTAACTTCTTTCCTTCTGTTTATATAAAAGTCCTTGCTAAACATATCCAGTGGAATATATTGCATGGAATTGGTGAAAGCATTATCAACATTCTGATAGATGATATCCCAGAAAAATATTGTAAACAACGTGGTCACTAAACTGCCTTCACAATGAATGTACTTGGGATAAAGTTGTGTATGGGTATAATAATTTGCAGCAATTTTTTCAACTGTTTGCAATGCGTCATCATCCTTATACAAGACTCGATGTCCAGCCTTAGTACCTTCCAATGGACGAGCTGAAATAGTTTGTACAGGAATATCTTCAATTGCTGGCAATTCAAGAATAACATTTTCAATAGCAATCTTTTTTCGCCTTTTCAGCTCATGCAGTTTTTGCAACAGATTGTATTTATCAATTTCATTTATTCTTTTATCAGCCAAACCTCCAAAGCATGTCTCTTTAGTTGCTTCAAAATCATGCTCTGCACTTTGATGTTTTGCCAGTTCCACATACCATTCACCACATCTAGATGTACAATATTCATGATCCAACAGAAAGTCCAACCACTTAAGCACATATTTTCGTTCATTTGTCAGATCACTAACAGCAATTGATAAAATCTTTGCATATACATATGCTGGAGTAAATTTCGAGCCAGAATCATCATTAATAATGGGGTCTTTAAGTTTATCATAAACCTTAATTGCTATCTCAAGCAATTTATCATGCACTTTACTCTTTGGACGTTTCTTTAATGTTTGGTATTTAAAGTAAAATGCTATAGCTTCCGCATATCTAAAACACAATTATTTCATTTTAATTGAAAATAGATACATGTTACTCACTTGTAGAAATCAGTACAATTTGCAAATGCGTCTTGATCTTGAACTGTAAATTGTGGGAGAACAGTTTGACGACTTCTGATATCATGAATATATGAGTATACGTCATGAGTGGATGTTAACTCAGTTAATTCAAAGTGATACGCTACATGAAGACGAAATAGCGTTAATCGCAATGTGTCGGCAAGGCAAATACATTTTCCAAACATTTTGATGGCAGTAGCTTTGACTCGGTCGCTCAATGAAATAGATGATAATGTCCTTTGGGATTGTACATAATTCATAACTGCTAATATCAAATCATTTCTCTTCGCAGTTTTAGCAGATTTTATGCGAAATTCTTTGACAAGTTTTCTAAGATCAGGCATCATCAAGAAATTGAGTATGTCCTCTAGCGTAGTTTCATGATGTATATCTAAAAGAAGAGTTATCAACAAACCATTTAAGCAATGAGCAAATTAGATACTTAATGAGATGTAACCAAATTTTTCCATATCATCCAATGTCAAATCTAAAGCCTTATGGCGATCCAATTTAATGACTTTCAGAAACTTGTCCAGTTGATACCATTTTTTCTGACGTGTGTATAGGCGAAATATCACTTCCTGCCCATTCTCAGGCATATTGAATAAAGTATTTAGGATACAAAAGTCAGCAGGCGACAATAAATTTTTCCTGCATGGATCACCTGCAACTGATTTCCAAATAAAGTGTATTATCTCCCAATGCTCATAACTATCATTGTCATCATTATCCACTTCCACTATGGCATTTGCTGTTAGCTCATTTTGTAGATCTACATTGCTGACTTCTTCCAATATTGTTTCACATAAGTCTCCCACATCTCGCTCCAAAATTGTTTCATCATTATCATCTTCAATTTCATCATCAACTGGTGCAACTGCTCTTGATACATTTAATAATTCCTTCCCACCTTTAATGAATTGAATAGTAGCATTAACTGGATCATCAAAATGCAATTTTACATTAACTTGTTTAGATTTAAGTGAGTCAACTGCACAATCCTCTTTATCATATCCCTTGGATTTTTTAGTTGGTGAGGAGTCAACATCATCTCTTCTAAAAAAAACTCATTGTAGCATGCTCTTTATTTAAAGCATGGACAGAAACATACCTGTTTTGTTTATTTTTGTATTGTTGTGTTTGTGTGGAATTGGGAGTTCTTACAATAGAATTCTTATTGCACTTTTGTTCACCTCCTTGGCCACTGATACAGGTTTGCTTAGCTGTTTTTGTTTTTATTGCAGATGCAAAAAACGACGTAAGATATCTAGATTTGTTGGATGCTCGGCAATCCATTATTTCATATAGAAATGGCACAGATTGAGAGTAAGTTTTCACCAAGTATAAAAGTGTTTTGGTGTAAATGAATTATACAAATGTTTTTTGTCTAAATTAATTCGTTTAATTCGTAAAATACCATGGCGCACAAAGGTACTCTACACCCTGGACTCTGTGGTACACTGCGGTACTCAGCGGTACTCATCAACTTACAGCGGTATTGAGCAGTACTGACCAGTAGTACCGAGTAGCAGGTTACTTCGTTGTGCGTTTCCCGCGCTTTCTAAATTCATTTGATTGCATAAGATTGCATCATAGACTTGGCTTGATCCGACAAATATCACTGTATAATATAATAAAGTACCTTTATTTTACATTTCACTATTTCTATTGACTAATGAAATCAAGAACATATTCTTCAATATTCTTTGGGACAGGAATCGTGAACGCCTCGTCGGCTGTAGCTGATTTCCATCGAGACGGAAAACGAATTGTTTACGTACGCAATAAATTATGAATCAGGGCTATGAAACGCTTATGAAATTTGGTTTTTATACGTTATGTATGAAAAATTGCCGATATTTACAAATGATACTGTAGCGGCGCCAAACTAATTTGCCGGGAACTTGGTCTACCATCCAACCTTCTTTAAAAGTTTGGATATTTAACAATTCTTTAATAGTGTACCCATCAAAGCATGACTTCGCCCGGGTTTAAACCATTTCATTTTATTAAAAAAAATTGTTAAAACTTACAAATTTTGTTTACATACTTTGCACAACATTTTTTCTTATGTTCGTGATTTTTTTAATGATACATTTTCCACCGCAGATCTTATTACACTTAGTACAACTGTTAAGATTTGTCTAAACACAAGTTCCAGGATTCCTGAAAATAATATTTTCTCCAGAAATCTCCAGAATTTAATATTTTCAACCTATTAATATTACTTCTCAAATAAACTTCGATATTACATGTTTGTGGCCGCCATTCCTGATGATAGGTATTTTACAACAACGGTTTCGTTATAATTTAATCCTTCAATTTAATTTACGCACTTCTTTTGATTAAAGCAAAGGTTGTGAAAACGCGTAATTTGACAAAAAAATTTCAGGGAACTACAGTCTCTAATAATGTGCTATTCCAATGAATCTCATCGTCAAGGAATCCTGGAACTTGTGTTAGCCCACTCCGGGGAAAATTTGTTTATTTATGTACGCCTATTTAGACTCTGACTCCTCGTTGAACCTCCCTCGAGCGCAACATCATCGGAGGCTTATTCTTCTGAAAAGATTAACACGCGTGAGCTAACGCTCAGTAAGTCCTAAGGAATGCACTAGCTACTACAAGCAAAGCCGTCATCACATATCACATACACCATGCAAAAGATAGGTAGGAACCACATCCTAATTCAACCCCTGTGAACTATCTCCCACAAGGTTACCTCGGACCCTTATGGCCACACCAAGGCTTTATACCCGCGAGCCCCTTCCTCCAGCAGGACAAGCTGACCTATGACGGCATTGGAATCGGAAGGATAACGCCAAGCCTTATCCGTAGAAACCCTCCCGACCTTGTCACCCGGCACCAACCAAGGTTTAACTTCAAGGCCTGAGGGGGAAACCTGACCAACCTATAACACCAGCATGATATTGGACCAGTCAGGACTCAGGATCATCGTCTACACACACCATGCATTTACTGCTACATACACTTGTGATTTACATCATGTACATACAACATGCATTTACTAATACACCCTCAACGGAATTACGCCCTACATGCGCATACTAATTCAAACCCGTAGTAACTTAGAATCTAACTGCGTAGTTAGTTCGCAAACCAACAGACTCTTGAACAATACTCTGTTTGCAAGACACACACAATAATCTTTAGACTAGGCAAATCAATCATAACTGATAACGAAACGCATTGCTAAGCATGAGCTACAGACTTCCCCAATTCTTTGCTTCTCTTTGTTTTGCCAATTTTTTGTGCTCACAACAATCGACAATCCTTTGTTGTCTCCTAACTAAGTTCTAAGCAGATCATTAACAAGCGCAGTGAAACTACAAGTTATAGCTGGGTAAATCTCTGGAGACCAAACAACCGAAGGCATACTTCTATGCAATTAATCAGAAGGCTAGCAAAACCACAGAGTGGCAGTTTGTACAGATAAACAACAAAAAATTATTATTTATGTACTATATAATTTCTTTAATATAAAACGATATTAAATTACAAAAAGATAAATCTTTATATTAGTTTTGACCTAGGTATAAATAAAAACAATAAATCATTTGACTTCAATTGTTGTTTACTTATTTCTGTCCGCTTATATTTGGCGCGAATTAATAACACCGATACCAGCCGACACCAATCGTACACCGAATGAATTGTATAAATGGTTGCCTGGCATGTCATCCATTTAAATCAAATATAAATTAGTCAAAAACTATGGCTATACATATTGTATATCATGTAATCTTTGATTGAAGTCAGCCATCAAAATTGTGTAAATCGTGATATCCGAAAATTTCGAGTGTAATTTTTGAAACTTCGGTGCCCTACCGCGTTTTGGATGTTATTTAAATATGTAATTCGTGAATAAAGAATAACAGTCCTGGTTAAGTGATTGCGATAAGTGATTACTTAGGACATTTATATGTTGAATTATGTCGGCATATTATTTACATGCGGCACATAATTGTACGTAAAGCGATGATATCTCAGCGTACTTGCTTATAAATATGCGGACCTTCGGGCCTTGCTATTGTAGGTTATATAAGTGGGAAGGGAATACGAAACATTGACACGGAACTTATAAACAAATTGCGTTCATAATCGTACTATGAGCTAGTCAATACTATACAATAATAAATTGACCCAGCGCACGATCCTGAGCCATCACGATGGATGAGTTCATGTTCAGGAGTTCCCAGCAATTTGATCATTTGCAGGTAAGTTTTGTTTGTCCTCTGAAGCATGCCTATATTATGTAATACACATGTTGGCAGCTTATTTAAACAATTGTTTTTAGTATCAAATGGGATTTGCTCTCTCTGAGGGCAGTAAAGTAATTAAAAACCTCACATACAGCTCAAAGAATGCTCTCATAACTGCTTTAAACAGTCCACAATCAGTGCAAATTCAAGATAGTATATCAAACTTTTGCTACTATTGCTGGACAGTTCTAGATGAAATTCGTTGTTCAATTCTGTATCATGTGAATCCACGTTTGCTCTTCCATAACATGTCAAAAATAATTGGGAGTAATTGTGAGTACAGAACTTTACCACTATGTTTAATTATTTATAATCCATTTACTTAGGGAGCAAACGCGATTTCTTTTTTGGATGTGCTGGACTTCTAGTTGGTAGCCTTTTTGGAATAGGAATTGGTTTGGCATATCAAAGAAAAGTTCCCATAGTTAAACAAATGATGGCGGTTCAATGCTCAAGTTACACTGGATTAGATGTTTGTTTATAAGATAAAATTGGAAATCTATAACTTAAAATCTCTATTTAAGAATGCAACTTTAAACGATGAGGCTTTAACGTCCATGTACATTAGTGATGATGAAGTTTTAATCAATGTAAAAGCAGCTTCTGTTCAAATTATTGATGCAGATATATGCAGTGGCTATGGCAGAGTTCTAAGACAAATATTATCAAAGCACCAGGTAAATAACCAGTAAAAGTTAGTTGTTTAAGTTGGAATTCTATACACAGCTATGACTAAGGAAAATTCAATGCAGGAATTGCATGTCCTAAAAATAGGCAGTTCCAGTCAGTTAGGAGATGGGCCCTCAGCAACTGCCTTACAAATAATTACACCATAAGTCTAATTATATCTGTTTAAATTGGTGAGTGATGCATTTTATCTATTTTAGTATTCCAAGCACGACTTGCCAGTTACGTTGGGACGAGACTGTGCCGGTATCGTGATGGACATCGGTAAAAATGTAACACGCTTCGATATTGGAGATGAAGTTTGGACAACGTCTCCATTCTGGGCGCCTGGAACTATGTGCCAGTATTTCATTGCTCATGAATTAGACGTTGCTTTAAGACCAAGTACGATAGGTTACGAACAAGCTTGCAGTTTACCATACGCTGGTGGAATTGCTCTTAACACGATCGAAATGTTGGATATACCAACTGAGGAATTCGCAGACAAACGGGTATTGATTCAAGGATGTTGCACACCTGTGGGTTGTATCCTTGTACAGCTTTTTAAACTCTGGGATTCGCATGTTACGTCCACGTGTTATAAGCGTGCAAAACCTGTTGCTGAAGCAATTAAATGCGACGATATTATTGTGCTTGATGGCGATTTCAGCAGTCATGATCAAATGACTAATGGAAAATCTCTGCACTCATCCTTGCCCACAGCTAATTTACTCTTTAAGGAGCTCCTTGCACGAAAACAATTTGACATTATCATTAACACACGTGATTGCGGCATTGAAAAAGAGCAGTTTCATGAGTTTTGTCCAAACGGAATATTCATATCAACTTTACATCCACCCTTGTATGAAGATTCCTACAGATTTCCTACATCAACCATCTACAAGTTTTACGTAATTGCAAAATCGTATTATCAGGTAATTTGAAACGTAATGTGGATACAATCTTTTGTTATTGTTGCTTGTTGTAGTTTTTAATGGGAAAACAAATACGTAATTACGGTGAAGTACATATATGTAATCAAACATTGTCCAAACTGCGAAAAATGGTCGAGACCGGCAAAATTAAGACATTAGTCGATAAAGTCTTTTACCCAAGCGAAATTGAAAATGCTTTATATCATATACAATCAATCGAATCGATAGGAAGTACAGTGATTACGTTTAGGTGAGTGTTTCTATTAGTGATACTTATTATTATCAGCGCTTTGAGCGTCGACAATAAGAAAGTGAACCTTTGCGGAACATACAACTATTTGTAGAAAGTGGAATTAGAGATATACCTGTAAAAAGTCATTTACATTTATCCAAAAGATTAAACAATTCAATTAGGCGGATCATCTTAATTGATCTCGAACTTTAGTCATTTGTACAGTGTTTACAAACGTTGTTGACAAGTGATTAGACTGCCTACGTCTTTGTTACCTCTAATCTAATCAATTTTAGAAATGTTATTTACATTTAAACAAATTTTTGACTATGATGATGAGCTCATAAGTAATCATTATTTATTATACAAATTGTACATATATTTTTGAATTTATACTAGATTTTTGTGGCCTTGAACGTTAATATCTTGATTTATATATGAATTGTTGCAGTATCGAACGAAATATATTTCGAAATATTTATAGTCGCTCAAGTTTAGTAATTCCTAGACTGAAATATGAAAATAATTATAAATTTCCCAATGATATTAATTCCAGACTTCCAATTTTAGAGTTAAACGAAGCCATTCTCCAAAATTAATTCGTTTTCCTTATTACAGGTGCCATATAAAATGAAAATTAAAAGAAAACTCATATTTTGTGGGAACAATTAGTATTTTATTTATTTTAAATAGTTTTAAAGAATTAATCGTCTTCATTACGCTTATTACTATTTCGCTTGCTGCCCTTTCGCTCCTGGGCGATTTGAGCTTTACTTCTCTGTCGGAAAACATCTTTTTTAACATCGCGTAACTTTTTATTCTTTCGCGTTTCAACGTCAGCAATTGCCTGTCGATGTTTCTCAAGGCGCTCCTTCGTTTGCTCCTTAAGCTGAGTTTGCTTATGGTCGAATGTAGCTTTTATCATCTTCATCATATTAGCCACTTTCTGCTCTTTGGGTTCACGAATAACTGCAACTCGCTCCATTGGTTTCTTCTTATCACCCTTACGCGGCTCGTATTTAGGTTTGTCGCGGTACGGCAGTTGTTGTTGCAGTTTATTCGGAATGACCAATGGCTTGAACACCTTTGGATCTCGCTCAATTTCCTGTAAAATATCATAAACAATTACCACGTCACCAATGCAAAGTAATGTGTAACGTACAGTGTACATGCTGTCCGTCTGTGCTTGATTTCTTAATCCTTGATCGCGCTTTATCTCTCCAGTTGTTCTTAAACCGCGCCATGAATTCTTTTGTTCTTCAGGCAACAAGAGCGTTGTAACTGGATTAAAGAACTTTTGAACATCAACTTTATACCAAGTCCTACAGAAAATTATATCTGAAAATAGAGGAAGACTTAGTTTTGTGTACTTTCAAATGCTGTATTGAAACATACCGCTTAATTGAATTTTATCTTCAAACGTAGCACGGAAGACGCCTTCAGGTTTACTTGCCGCTTTTTTAATTTGACCCCTTATTCCAGAAACTGTTTTAATTCGAGCGCCTTCAAACTTGGCTACTTCAAGAGCACTGTTGAACATGTCTTTGATAAAAGCAGTTTTCTTATAGATCTTCATTGGATAGCCGATCAGTTTCAATTTTTTCATGATCTGTGTTGATTTGTCAAGTTCCTGTACGGCACCTGTTGCGGCAATACGAAATCCTTGCTTCTTTAAAAATTCCGGCGACCCGTCGTTACTTTGCAAAGCTAGGAAACCTGTGCTTTGTGGAGTTATTGGTCCCCAAAAATGCGCATTGCATGTTAAATGCTCAGGTGTATATTTTAAATAACGACATTTCATATCATCTTCCAGCTTTGAATAAATTGGCAAAGTTTGGAACCTTCTCCAACCCAAACTAATAATTAAAGGATCATTTGCCTTTAATATCTTTTTATACCATCTATGCTTCTTCAATTTGACGTTGACAAAGCCAATATTCTCTTCGCCCATATTTAAAGCGCCAATGACTATTGGATAACTAGGATTAAAGTTTTCAATGAATTCACAGGGAACTTCCTGGAATTCCATGCGGACATACATGCCAGGCCTATATCCTTCAATTTGCACACGAAGATCGTCAGGCATATTCTCAAAAACTGATTTGTTTAATTGTGCCTGTTTCTCGGCGCTTATCTTAAGATCGTCATAGAATGAAGCTTTCTCTGTATTATCGTATTCGGAATCGAACTTTTCCTTCAACTTCCGTTTTTTCTCGGCTAAAGCTTCTCTATCAGCATGTTCATCTTTCTCTGCCTCTTCTCGTTTCCGCTTTTCAGATGGTATTTTGGATGGTGCGCCCGCATGCTTTTCTCCGGTTTCCAAATCTTCGAAATCGCCGAAACACTCATCACTCAAATCTTCAGCATCATCAAGTCTTAATAATTCGCTTGCGTCTTCAGAATCTTTCCATTTACCAGTTACAAAACAGTTTTGGATCATGTATTTATTTTCGTCTTCTAACCAGTTTCTTATATTAGCATTCCATTGCATATTTAATGAAGTATCTATTAAATCCATCTGATCCTTTTCCATTCTTTTCTTTTGTTGCTCCTTTGATGCCACTTTAAATAATCCTCCAATTTCTTCCTGTTCTTCATCATCGCTATTATCATTATTTGACAATTTAGTTAAGTGTTTGGCATCAAATACGCCGTAGACTAACTTCATGAGATTTTTAGAATTCTTTTGTCGTTCTAAAAATGCTTCCTCCGCCTTTTTCGCCAAGTTGTCTTTCCATTTCAATGATGTTTCTTCTAAACTATCATCAGAATCATCGCTTTCATCATCTGTCTCCTCATTTTCTTCATGATCACCATCATCTGCAGTTTGTAAATCTTTTTCAGAACCAATAACATCCTCATCAGCATCAGATTCTGATTCAGATTTCTGTACCTCTTTCTCGTCAAGTTGCTTCAATACTTGATTAACTTTATTAAAAACATCTTCAGAAGTATTTTCTTTCAGTTGAGTATATTCACTTGATGTTTTGTCACTGTTCTCAGTTTTCCTTAAGGATGATTCATGTTCATCCTCCAATCCATTTTCGTCCTCGCTTATTTCACCTTCATCTTCATCGCCACTGTCGTCATCATCACTTTCTTCAATTGTCGCAGCAAATTCTTCATCGGGCAAGTCAAACACCACCTTTCTACGTACTCTACCGATATCATCCGTGAACACAACTTCTTTTTGGTGCTTTCGTAATTCTGCCAACTCCTGATCAAGCTCATCTATTTCTTTTTCAGGCTTTTTAGAATACAAATCTTTGTTTTCTGTGGTTCTAGTTATCTTATTCTCGTTTTCTTCTTCGGAGTCATCGGATTCGGAATCTTCCGTTTTTTTAATATCGTCACCGGTAATTTCTTCACCCTCAGTAAATATCTTCATTTTGGAATGCTCCATTTTAATATCAAGAGTTTCTTTTGCATCAATTAAATTCGTCATTATGTTTGTGGATTCATCTTCTTCATGACGTTTGTTATGACTATGTGAACCACCCAATTCAACATAAACGGCATCTTTATCATAGACAATGCCTCCAACTCCTGAAAATGGTGCGTAGATGAACTTTTCCTTTTCGATCAAAGCACGCTTTTTGATTTGTTCTGGTAGTGGACACGGATCGGGCAGAAACGACATGTCATGAATTTTTAAATCTCCAAAACCTAAATTTCAATGATTGATATTAATACAGTTCTTTATCAGACTCAAAGTTATTTTAAACTCACCAGCAATATGAACCATGGAATTCTTAGTTAAAGGAACTCCTCTGATATATCCATACAATGAAATATTCCTATCACACTTGGGATTCTTTCTTACAATCTCCTGATTAGTTAAATCTTCATATCTATCCCCCAATAAATAACTATGAGTGTTCCTCCATGTTAGTGGCCTCAATTTCATGACAGAGATAAATCTTCCCAAATTTTTGATTTCATTTCTTAAGTATTCACCATGAATGATACCAGACAAATAAAATAACTTAGCTCCAGGATAAACTTCAGTCCAAAAACGGTGTTTCAGAGTCTTTTTGGCATTCTTCAGAGCTTTGGAGTTCTTTATCATATCTAAATGGGTCAGAATGCCCATAATTCTTGGCATTCCATGAACTTGGCAAATATTCAAAAACTCAAATATTTCCATTTCAAATCCAAAACTAGCATCACATAATAGCAACACTAAATCAGCCACTTTGGCCAGATCTATCATTGAATTGATATCATTGTTGCATTCAATTAGTGTTATTCTTCTCTTCTTCCCTGTTACTATTGTAACTGGTCCTTTAATATCTGTTAGTGGTGATTTTGTAAATAGTCTAATTAAATTATTAATAACTGTAGTCTTGCCCACTTTTGGAGGACCAACAACAGCTATTAAAATTGGTGGAGGTTCAACAGGATGTCTATCAACAAGTGGAATATGTTGTTTTTTGGTGTCTATATCTTGTTTCCGCCTAAATCTGCGCTCAGCGCGGACGGCTGAATTGAATGCGAATGCCTTAGGGTTTCTTTGTTTATCAGTCTGCTCAAGAACTGGATTTTGGACATCTTTCTTGGCTTTTTTCTTATCAGCTTTCCGACCTACATAAACAAATTGAAACTCCAGCTATGATTCTATATTATAATACATTACCTGAATGTCTATCTCTGTGAGATTTCTTTTTATCTGGTATTCCACTCTCGTCTGCCATGGCATTCACTTATATTAACATTTACTCAGCAACTATTGAAAACACGAACTTAGCTCACTTAGCCAGTTCAAATGTATGGTTATGTTTATACGGGTTTCATACACGTGTTGGTCAATTTTACTAATTACATTATAACTAATTTTTATGTATCAAAACTTAAATGTTTAATCTGTCAGGGTGCATAATACAGATATATTGAAGAAATAATAGTACTTATTAGTTTTTAGTACTTTGTTTATTTTTATGGTTTCCATGCATAGCTCCAGATGGCGCTATACGTACTAAAAAGTTACGCGTTTTTTATGCAATGAACGCCTGGAGTGTGCACAAATCCCCTACTCAACGCGTAGAGCAGTTTACATTCCGTTCGGTCGGCTTGTTGTTCGCTCCTCCAGCGTGCATGTGTGTTCCCTGCGTTCGTAAGAAGTAAGTCGTTAGTAAGAAGTGCATCTCGTCGTGCGATTAGAGTTGAATTAGAAACGCACACAATGCGTCCGGTAAAACGTTGAGTAGACTCATAGCATCCGATAGAGCTTGTGTGTGCATGACACCTCTTCGCGGACGCCGCCGTTTTGCAATGCTCTTGTAATGGTCGTCGTTGTTTGTTGTCGGCGGCTCGCGTTGTGTGCATCCTGCAGTGTAGCCAAGTGCAAGAAGTGCCACGATCAGCTAGAGGACGTAAATATATTCCCGTGAGTGGCCGCTGGTAAACACACGCCGACATTATATACGTATGCACATCTGCATTCACATCTTGAATGAAACTGTCATCGAACAATTCCTTTCAGTGCAACTGAAGTAGCCGCGAGGAACACGGACAATTGTGCGTTTACGATTTGGGAATATTGAGACAACGAGAATCATTGGCGGCCGGTGTCATGGAGGCCCCCATCGAACGAGAGACAGGAGCCCTCGGCGGGCTTTTTCAGCAAATCATACAGGACATGAAGGTAAGCTTCCCTTCAATACTAATTCCTATTGCGTCCGTTTACGTATGAAACTCTAGAAGCCCGTTGCATCCTTTCTATCCGCAAACATTGCTGTACGAACGACGACAATAATAGGGGAGCAATATTAAACTGTGGGTGGCCCTTTATGTACAGTTGCCATCATGAATATGTCTGCACATTTTGTCCTTGCAAGCCGACCAACAATGCTCATACATGCAAGTCATAATTACGAGCAATTAAATAACCTAGAACGCCTTTTGCTTGTTATGTTACGACTGATCTCAAGAAACGAATGCGCAACCGTTTAATTGTTTGTAATTCATTCAAATGCGAATTGCACGAATTCGACGAATGATCCTATTGGAAGTACGATAATCAGTGGAACAGATGACCTGGTATGCAATTTAAAACACTGGTTAGCACATGCCTGTAATCACTAAACAAATATGCAAATACAAAAACAAAATATTACGTTTTATAGACTGTGAACTCAACATATTTTCATTCTCACTGCCCTAGTGATAACAGCACTGCAAAAATCATTTTCTATCTAATTGTTTTACACAGCGCGTAGCAATATCAGCATATTCCAATGCATAAAAGATTCAATGTGCACTATGGGAAGATTGATTCCTATCAATAACAGACCCATTCTCAGCATCACACAAGATGGTTAA
Source organism: Anaulacaspis nigra (assembly GCA_030264675.1). Classification (NCBI taxonomy): domain Eukaryota; kingdom Metazoa; phylum Arthropoda; class Insecta; order Coleoptera; family Staphylinidae; genus Anaulacaspis; species Anaulacaspis nigra. The sequence goes on along the minus strand of JARJDV010006025.1, from coordinate 28,818 downwards.
TGAGTTTGCAGTACACTTTCAATGCTCAGTGCAGATCAAACACCTGCTGTGAGTAAATAAATGCATAATAAGTCTTCAAATATAACTTTAATTTATGTGGGAATTTGTCCTCTCGTGCAAGTGCGTATTCGCACATCTGTTCTGGTCATTATAGCAATTTTTCATTTTATTAAATTGCGAGGATCGGTTTCGATAAAACCATGAAACGATTTATCAATTTCAATGCAGAGAGGTGGATTAGTATGACATTTTTGGAAAGCCAAGTACGAACGCGTTTTGTAATGGAAAAAGTAAAATAATAAAATGCAAGTTGTCATGTGCACTTATATGGCACTTAAATTCTCATTAAACGCATTGGCTTTTTATACGGTCGGTTTCGTTGTACGCGCACTAGAAAATACCCAATAATGAGGCTGACCTTGTATCATTAAGTGTCAATTTATAGTTGGGAATTGGATGCAAATCGTATGCGTATTCAGCGCCGTGTGCTTATAAATTATGTAAAACCGTGTTTATAAATACTTGCGCAATGCCAAAAACATTTATTATTGCTTAATTAAATGTTATCATTGATAGCTTTAAACAGAAGTTAAAGTCTAAGTACATACTCGTTCTGCGCTGGATGTGAGTCATGATATTCATAAGAGGCATTTCCACTCGGGAGGAAAAAGTAACAATCGAATGTGTCGAGTGGATTTGCATGAAATACTTGCAGGATGTTGCATTGTTGGTAGGCGAAGAAAATGGGCAATCGCACGATGCAATTATGCGCCCAAATATTGCAAAGAATTATGCATTCATCGTGCAACGTTGCGAATGAAAAGCAGCTTTGTAAGACGACTTAGCGACGTTTAAGTTAGGCATGTGCAAACGCAGCTGCCTGCAACTTTTACGAGCTGATTTGAATTCAACTTCTATATACGCCAATTCAACAGCGAATGAATATGCCCTTTTATTATTACCGAATACATGCGCGGCGATGTAATTTCGAATCAAATTGAAATCGGGCAGTCGACTGCGATTCGGTTAGTTGAATCTATGATGCGCACTCGAACAACATGAACGCGCGAGTTGGTAGTAGTGATATATCGATTTTTCGCTAGCGAGCTAATTGGCTCTTTACGCCCCATGTCTATGGTCTAGGAGCGACAATGCAGTGCGTGTGTAGGGTTCGCTCTGCCGAACTGCACAATTTCGCTTCCAACTTTATGCTCATGACCACTTCAAAAGCATACAATTCGTATACAGTTAGCTCGTGCACGTTCTGTGTAAAGATTGCATTCAGGTTAGAGGAAGGAGAAGGTGTGATATGCGTTTTGCTTTGAATTGATACTGTATTATCGGACGAAATGGTGAAATTTAATGCTTTTCACCGAGGCCTCACAAGGGGGTGGTATTGATTTTGGGGAAAAGATCAATAATGTTGATCAGCTGCTTCAATGGCTAGGTTGACTGTGAGCACGTGTTTCTTTAATTAAACTCGGTTAAACGAGGGATTTCTTGGGTTAAGAAGGGTGTTTGGTTATAATGTGATTTACTGAGGAATTAATTTTCATTCTGATATGACTTAGGTGATAAGTGATGTGATATATCGCAACTTAAGTGATAAACACTGAAGAGATTTTCTTAAGTTATCCTACCAGGAAATGAGTCTTGATATTATCTGTTGGAAGGGAATTTGAATTGAAAAACAAGCGATTTCTAACTAGATTCATGTGAAAAGCTACAAGACAAGAAGTTATTCTTCCAAGAAAAGCGTTTCAATATACCAAACATTTATTGTTTGGTTATAATGTCGGATGTTAAGTGTAATATACATAAATTTAATTCCTATGCACTTCTTCTGACCAGATAATAACTGACGTGATAAATGTTTGATCTATTGATTAGATCATTAGATGATTATTAGTATTTCGAGTAAGTGTATTAAGTGTATTATAAGTGTAAGTGTATTATTATTATTCTCAGGAAATGAGAATTTTTCTATCATTTCTTCGAGGGGAATTTAAAAATCAAAAGTGAATTTTCGCTAGATTCTTACGAAAACACATAAGACAAGAAGTTATTTCAATTTCCCTGCAGTTTAATTATATTCCAAGGAAGCTTTTTAATATACCCGATGGATGCATGTATTTTAAGATTGCCGCTTCTTCCTGCCGGTTTCCAATTTACTGACACTCCTCCCCTTGTAAACAGGAAACTGCATTTCCTGATTTCTGTACATCGCATACAACTAATACATCACGCGATTAAAACATATTCAAGAAATTTCCAAAGATGAAACTTGAACTTTTCTCATGCTCAATTCCACGTCATGCGTCTAATCCCCGGTTTCAAGAGCGATCGGTTTTTATTATTCTATTCTTAGTCGTCATCCCGAAACCTTTACGTTCCAGTTTACGGAAGCAATCATACACTTGCGCACGCTTCGCTATGCTTGGCAAACGGCAAGAAGTGGTTCTGCTTGGCCATTACGTAAAACTTGCCGGTTCAGTAGGTAACATTACATAAGAACACGTTTCCTCTGCTCTCTTCTCGGACGCGAATACGTGTGTTCACTGCTCGCAGCACAATAAAAGAAAGAAAGGTAAAGAAATCGATTGCCAAACAAATGCAAATTCTTTTCGCACATTCATGTCCATCTGCTCTCTGTGGACAACGCAACAGAAAGCAACAAATTTTCATTTTGATTTTAGTTGCGTAACTGTAGTTTTGGAGAAAAACGAAAAGTGACCAGGTGGCTATAAGTGATGAAGAACGTAAATCACATTAAGCGGTTAGCCTTCGCTTGACCTGTCCAGTTGGTTCAAGATGGTAGTAGCTACTTTTTAATATGTCAAGTTTGCCGAGTGAATAATGAATTCCCGCTTAATTTATGGCTGCTAATTTTTAATTTAGAATATTATTCTACTCCTTCGTCTTCTCGTCATTGCAAAAACACAAAGGACTGTAATAACAACAAATACGCCTAATTGGTGTCTTCCTTTAAAAGTATTGCCGTTTGTCACTTGTCGTCTTAAGAGCTGTGTTGTAATAGCAATTTAAATTTACTCTGCGAGTTGATGATGGCTCGCCATCGACGACGCGGTTGTTGTTAATAACCTATAATGTCCATAATATCAAACGCATCAAACGAGTTCTCGCGTCTCCATTACGGTGCAAAAATGCGTAATGAACACTTGCCCGACAGAACGAATTGAAAACGACGCGAACGAACGAATGAACGGTTCAGACTTCTCAGCAAAAAATGCGTCTCGAGATGACGTTCTTCAACGGCGCTTTTATTTCATTTTATTCGCGCACTGACCGTCAAGCCACAGTGCGTTTTGTTTTATTTTGTCCTTCATCTCGCTATCATTGACATTTTAAAACAAGAATTTTGGTTGATTGCCATACTAAAGTTTAAACGTAAAATCTTGACCTAACAATTGAACCACCACCCCAGGCAGGATGGCACTTCAACTGTTTGTTAGTTACCGTTCTGTTAGTTATATTTTGCATGCATTCAAGGGTGCGATGAGATCGCCCTTTTGCATTCAGCTGCGAAGGAAGACAAAGCACGCGTCGCTGTTGTCGTCTTCAATGAATCTCAAACGAGCGGCAGCACTCTTCGCGTTGCCTCTAGGGGTGCTGTCAGATTAGGGGATGTAATATGCATATGGGTCGCGCAGCCAGCTCATCAGCATCTGCGTGCACATCAGCGGTGAATATATTTATTCGCTGCTACCAGCAGGAAAAGAAGAAGCGTCCATTAGTTTAAAGCACGCACCCTCTCACACGAAGGGATGCAAAATAAGTCTCTCGAGCCAATAAAACTGAATGAAAAATGAAACTTTAATTTAATGATTCGCGGCCCAAAATATCTAGTAAAACAATGTTTTGTTAAACTGCTTGATAGCAAGACCAAATTCTTGTGCAAAGCTCAGCTGTTGGTGGCGGGGGTTGCTCCTTATCATCATCTGTGTAATCCCATGGTTTGCGTGATGCTTTGGCGAACATGAAGTATGGGATGAGCGAAATTATGGATAAAATTGTTGAAATGTACTGTACTAGTAACCATCGTGGAAAGCTGTTATCTTTAGCAATTACCGCGATAACATACGGCGCAACCATTCCTGCCAAGGAGCCGGAAGCGTTCGCCCAGCCGAAGACTACTCCAGAGTAGTTTTTGCTTAGATCCATTGCCATTACCCCGATGCCATTGAAATATGCAGCTTTGATACCCATTGCGAGACAGAGCATAATATTAGCGCCAATTCTATTACATTTCATGTAAGTCAGTACAATCATGCACGCACTGGATAAGGGCATTGAGATTATACTGCAGAGAACACGAAAATACAAACGTTTCATGATACGTTTATCAAGGCACGCATCGGCAGTGAAGCCAAAGATGAAGCTGAAGAAGAACGCGGTAGCAGGCGGTAGCATGAGTAAAGTTCCGGTCTTTTGAACGTCATAGTTGAGCACGGTAGTGAAGTATTTTGGCATATTGGTTATGATGGTGTATAGCGTGTAATCATTACCAAATTGGCCAATGATCACAGTCCAAATTGCCATGTCTTTAAGCATTCGCATTAGCGGTGGCGTGGTTCTATGCGTCTCTTCCAATTCATTCTTAAGGTAATTCAATTCTTGAGTGGTGATGCGTGGATGCTGGTACGGCGTCGAATATACGTAAATATAGAACATGGCTAGCCAGACTGATCCAACGATGCCGTAGGTATAATAGACCCATGACCAGGAATTGGTAAATTCTATTAGATATCCGGTGCACACGTTGCCGAGTATAGTGCCCAGTGTAAACGAGGTCATAACGATGGAAGCGATACTACTTTTTCGATTGGCCGGTATCCATGCGGAAATTAAACTGGACGCGGCCGGAAAAAGGGTTGATTGTCCTAGCCCAGCAACTACTCGCGATAGCACTATGGTCGCCCAATGGGTATAAATAGCAAGCAGGGGTATCAATGCCGTGGACACGGTGCTCAGAGCCATACCTATTAACACAAACCATCTCGCGCCGTATTTATCCGTGAATATTCCAATGGGTATGTTGCCGATCAAGTATCCGATATAAAAACTGAGCAGGATATAGCCCTGCTCCTCTTCTGACCAATTAAATCGTCGATCACTAATTTTCCTGCGTACGATGGTTTGGTTACTACCGGCTGTCTGACCATCTCTCGGACACGTGTCACCTGGTCCTGCTGTTGCTTGCATTGTATCCACCATTTCGACAATTGCTAAATTTAAGCCAACCCGTTGCATGTACGCAATAGTAAGACCAAACACCATAAGTAAGGTCATTATGTACCGTTGAGGGAAAATACGCCGACAACAAACACAACGCCCTATGTCGCATCGTTTCTCGTACCTTTCTTGGCTGGGCCTTATATCTAAAAGACTCTTGTGCAGTCCTTCGCGTCCTTCCATTTGCTTTCAAAACTTTCGGGTTTAGATATAAATATTATACCTCTCAATTTTGACCCGCCACGAAACGAACTTAAGCGCTATTTGTAAATTTAGTTAAGCTGAAGATTGACACATTCAAGACGTGACAGGGAATTTTCCGTAACCGATTATAACGTGCAACTGTTTCATATTAAGCGCTTATTGCGCGTTGATTATTAATGGCGAAGGCATCGCGACGGTTCTCATGTATGCAGAACGGCTGCTGGCAGTCCCGTCGATAAATAATTAGAAGTGAAACTTGGCTGCGCTCGACTTGACGACGATGGAGGAAGAGCAACGGCAGCCTTTAGATTAAATCAAGTGGTAGCTGAGTTGCCATAGCTACCAGACATTTCACACTGCGCAGGCGTGTCTGCCCTGCCGCCTCAACGCTACCGCCGTTTGTCGTTTTCCACACAATAACGTTTTTATCGCAAAGAAAAAACACGTAATCGAATAATGGAGTTGCCAGTTGGAAACAGAAACTCGACGAAAATGATCAATCAGGTTGCGAATGCGTGCCGATAACGATTTACTTCCAACTGGGGTGCAAGGCAACTTAATAACGAAGAATAACATTTTTTCCGTTTACAACAATCAGTATTAATGTAGTAAAGAAATAAGTTTAAAAATGTTTTCTCTGCCAAGAAAACAATCTTCTTTCAAGAATATCATTCAGAAAGTGGTGGAAGACATTCCATCAATGCGAGAATGCAATATCACATTTTTGGTATAATTGGAAATGATTGTGATATATCCGGTTACGTTACGCTTACTACCCTTGAGGGTGCTCTTTGTCCGAAAAATGCAATTCCTTGCGGCATTAATTCCGCTGCTTGTTATCACGGTTTGTGACAGGCGAAAGTTTCGAAGAAGTTGTAACAGCTCAAAGGAAAAGGAAAAGAAGTAAATTCAGACTTAAAAAGTTGATTCGTTGGCTGGCTGGATATTAGACTGAAAGTGACATAGGGGAAGAAATACTAAGATCCTCAATACTTGGAGCGTCGTCCTGATGAGGGAGAGAGATCGGAACGGGATGAAATCGCAAATTCGGATATTACCTTCAACGGCGAAAGGGCGCATGCCATCGAGCTATGCGCTAATTCAATTCCGATGAAATTACCATCCACCATAATTGACATATTTAACATGCATTTCATACATGCGAAAAAGGATTTCGGTGCAATTGTTGGGATTGAATTGAAATGCGAAACGAGTAAGAATATTTATAGTAAAGCGCAAAATTGCGCTGGTGTCGGTTTCAAGCGAGGTGCTCGATTGTATTACATGGTGTTAAATGCAATGGCCACCGCGATTTGGCTGCGCGTGACACGTTGGCTGATATTCAAACGTAATATACGCATTAGCGGTATCTTGACCTAGCGTACTCCGCTCACTCTTCGTATCTGGGTTCGCGTGCTCGATTCCTGCACATTCACGGATCGAGCAACTCTGATGTATTTCTTTGCTTGCGCATGCAACCAGCAAGCAAGCAAAAGAGCTCGCGATGGTCGTCGTTCCGTTCACCGCGTAAAACAAGCAGATTTACAATCCGTGCAGAGCAACGTGATAAATCGCCAGCCACGATTCATGCGATTCATGGCATTTTAAGACTTTGTGAATGTTTTCATTTCGTAGATGGATGTGCGATTCGCGTATTTTGAGAAGTGATTCGTGAGTCTTCCAAAATTTTATTATTTGCGGTGAATTTAAAGATTTCACATTCTTTTTTTGATGATTTCAGCAATAAGCAGGTCAAAATATAGATTAAATTATAAAATTAAACAGGTCGGATGGGGTGGGTGGACAAAAGCCATTAAGGCGAACAGCGTGAAAAATAGCTCTCGTTGTTCCGCAGTACACTAATTAAATTATGCTTTTTCTCCCCGAAAAGAAATATAAAAGAAGAGTATTCAGAAGCAAAACGGAAGTTTTTCGAAAGGGAATGATAAAAACAAACGTCAAACAAATAACAAATTGGTGTTGGATGGCAGAAAACATTGTTAAAAACGGAGAGTAACGTCCGAAACGTGCTTGCTTTTGTATTTCGCATCTACACAAAATGAATGCACGGCTGCGTTTTCATCGCGTTATTTTATCCTGTCTGTCTCTGGCTATTGCGAACGTTAGAATGAAAACTGACACGAGGAAGAGACCGAATGATGACTGAATTTTACGGGCAACAAAGAGAAATATAAAACGAATACACGCACAGTTGTTGCCTGCTTTCTTCTTCGACATTTGAACGTTTAATTTGCAATAATTGTGAAATTGTTCTAATGCTCAATCGAGTGTATTTACTGCTATTAAATCAAATCGATTACTTTCGTCTTGCGCTCCTCGTACAATTTCATTTCTGCGTTTTGTTTTAATTGCAGACATTTCAAATAATGATAACAAACCGGATACAACATGGTGTAATTTATATTTAGAATATAAATGAGTGCGAATGAAAAAGTAGGAACGCAGTGATAAATAATCACCCTATTATTACGAGCAATTTGCTTACAAAGCGAATTAGCGAGCAATATCGTAAAATCTGCTTATTCATAACTCTAGCCGCCCCCGCAGTAGTCGAATAATGATAGGTGTATTCGCGCATAAATGTGTAGCCAAATAAATGCCGTCAGCGATTTATTATCACACAACAAGGCTTAAGCTGAGCTTGTGAAGCGAACTTTCTCTCATTCATATTCGGGAGAGAATTATTCGTAGCGTGTCTCCAAACATCAAGTCAACACCTACAATCATTAGAGTAGAAGGTCATTCTACTGCACAATTGCGCTTTACGTTTTTCGTGTTAAGCGAGTAAATTTGAAGAAATTCGGGAAAAATAAGTTATACAGGAGGAAAGCAGGTACATAGTTAATGGTTATATTGCATGATTTGACATCTTGACGAACGCGCGCACACGCGCAGAATATTTATGTGGAAATTGAGTTGCTGACGAAATTTTCCACGTCTGGAATTTCGTTAGGGCGTTCAATATGCTGCGTCATACCAAAATGGAATTTCAACAAGATTGTGAATACTTCTTCTTCTGCGGACACTTTGACTCCTCGGAATGAGTGCGTTTGTTTAGTAAACGGGCCAAGTTTGGCATTTCTTCAAAGTCACTGCGAAACTCGCAAACTTGCTAAATTGTTTGAATTGTTCACTTTTTAACCAACTTTAAGGCAAATGTCTTTTTGATGTTAATAATTCAGTAGCTTTTTGTTTTGAGAATATTTAAAAGTATGAAAGTTTATCGAATAAAACAACAAGTAAGTAATAAAATAATTATTGGTATTTAAATCAAGTAAAGTATGAAAGATAGTGAAAAGTCATTATCATATCGTATTTCAACGATGATAATAAAAAAATAAGCCGTTAATGCGATTACACGTTCATGGACGACAAAACAGGAAGCGTGTATTTATATCGTAAATAAAAAAAAACTATTAAAATAACGATAAAAATGCATAGGAAAATTTATCCAGTGATCTTAATTATTTATTATTTATGAATAACTGAAGATTTTTCTAATTAAATATAAATTTATATGATGCGGGACGAATACGTCAATTTTGTAATAATATTTAAAATTATACTACTTTTCTGTGATGATTGAGTGAGTTTGAATACATTCGGTATATGAGATTATGCAACATTTACTTGGCTAGTAAAATCTAGTAGCGGTCATTCTAATGGAATTACAAGTTTGTTTTGTTGGTTTTGTGGTAAAGCTAATGTCAATGTCCCTCTCCGTGTGCACTTCTATATTCTATTTATATTCGTATTTTTATAACGCGTCGCATGTAAAAATCCACGCTTCACGTGCACAGCCATTGAGTGGATGAATTTATTATGAATAAACCAAAAACTATGAAGCGGTCGTAAAAAGTTGAGTGAATCACGAATTTATTTTTCACGTCGCATTTCATTTTTTTTAATGCATTCTGGTTTATATACATTTATTATTTCGGAGCATGTGACAGTACAAGTACAATATAAATTGAGAGGATGTTCAACGAATAAAACTTGGTTGTTGAATTCTCGAATGGCTAAAACACTTTCGATTAATTTTTATTAATTATTTTTCTTGCTATTAAAAGGGGTACCTATATGATTCATACACAACTTGGATGATGGTTACCCCATTCACGCAAGTGACCCGAAAAATTTATAATCATAAATCGAATTTCTCAATACGTTGAAGTGTTCTCGATGTGAGTAATCTTATAAATTGTAAGTACTTTCTATAGTTGATTGAGATTTTACAATTGTTATTTGTTTGAATTGAACGAAGTGCAAAATGTAATTTTGCAGTTTATAAACTTTGTTTGTATATAACGAGCAAATAAGTAAGTACATAGAATAAGTAACAAGTTAAGGCTGGTTTCGTAAATGAAAAAAGCACGCTGTGCGCTCCGATTAGATAATTGAATGTTGTTCTTGCCGGCGAACGTCGTTATTTGCTATTTAGTCGCCATAAAGTTCAAGCAGGGAACTTCATTGTCGATGCAATGTTGTGCTCCGGCTTGCTGTTTCGCTGCACGTTACTAAATGATTGACCTATATTGCAACAGCGCAGCGCAATTTAGCATTCGCCGTATTTCATTTCATCGTCGAACGCCTTCGCAAATGCGAAACTCATGCGGGTTTGGTCGGCAGCAATAAATTATCATCACTACTTCTCTTTTGATTATGACAACGCTCATCAAATAATCATGAGATCATAAATCTCAAGGGAATGATTCTCTAACAAAAATATTCGAGATTATGAGGAAGTTAAATACTTGGTAATTTTTAATAGACTTCTTGAGGACGGAGGGATATCAAGTCTATTTTATTATTAACTCGTCACTCATAATCTTATCCTATAAACACACGCTATTAAATAAAAATTAAGTTCAGATCTATTACAGATAAACTGCTCGTGTTGAACTTTAATTTAAAACGTGTTGCAACTCCTTAGATAACTAAACTACGTTGTATTACATGTTATTATAAAGGGTTGCTTACACGAAATGCTGTACAATAAAATTGTTTATGTATCTGGCAGCGTTTACGCGAAAATAAGATGCTAATTCCGCACTTGACATAATATACAAACTTAAAAGCATCCTCCATGTACAAATAGATAAACAATTTATGAAAATTGCTTATGTTAAACTGTCAGCTAAAAAGAGGGCAGAAATGTGATTTTGAAAAATGCGGGTAATGCGTGAAGAACACATGAATGATTGTTGAATATCAGCAGAAATTCCCGAGAAGAGCAATTTCTTAGCGATTCACTTTAGAGGAAAGTGAAGCAAAGCCATAAATCAGATGTGCGGGGCAGCCCGATTTGTTTACGGCGAATTCAAGTGAATTGCTGTTCTGCACGGTAATAAATAAACAATCGGGGATTGTTGTGATCGATGAACGAGGTGCGGACGGACATTTCTCAACTCGCCCTTCAATAAACTTCAAAGCCATCTGGGTTTCTAAATTGTTAATTTGATGTATAAGACGAAGGTTGATCATAAATATTTACACGTTCCTTATTTACATGCCTAATTAATGAACGGCGTACTCATAGTTTTTTTCAGTTTATTAATTTTATTACTTTACCTACTTTGTTCTCTGAATTTATTCGTCGACTACCTAAATATTTGAATATCTTTAGTATCGAAGCCAAGTGCGCCTTGCCTTTCTTTATATATTTTTTTGATGGCTCGTGCGCGTGTTTCACATATGTGTCACAATGGCAAAAGCCATACGAGCAAACATAAAGGTTTCTGGGAAACTGCAGAATTGTCCCGAGTGCATGCAGACGCAGACGTCAAGCACGTCACCTTCCTCGCGCGTTTCGCGAATGGCAAACAATACATTGTGTGTGCTTTTCCTGTACTATTCACCGCATTCACTCACTCTCTGTGCCTAGTGTGTACAGTCGCAAAATGCATTCACACGAATGCGCAATTTCCATTACATTTATGTGCTGCATTCACAGGCGCAGCGTAGACACTGCTGAACCAATTGACTTTTGGTACTTCACTCAGCCGTGATTTTGCTCTTGGTGGTTGCACGCGAAGAAATACACAATTATACTTTCAACCTATTACAATTCTTGGTCATTAAAACGCATTAATATTCTGATTGTTTTCTCATTTTCAGGAGCAATTGCTTTTCGATTGGTCTCACTTTAATATCATGCAGAATTATGAGGATTATGATTGGAAACGATTGTAATAATATTTTACGATTTCTAATTTTCATTTCGTTTTAATGGGTAGTTAATTTGTTTACAGAAAATAGGGAATAAGTATTAAACTTCATCAGAAATTGCATTTCGTCTTCCATCTGTAAATTGTGAATTCACCACGAGAAAATCCACATGTGTCAAGCATAAAGTCCATATGTTATATTATCGTGGCATGAGCAAATATGTCGTGAACTGTCAAACGAAGTTTAAACGAGCCGACTATTGCATTTCTTCCGAGTTTACCGGTGACACAACCGTTTTTAATGATTTATTGTTCAACTACGACTGGTCTTGGGGATTCGTTGAAAGTTGCAAGAATTCTTGAAAAACGCATTTCTACGTAAATTTGACTCATGTAAATTTTATTTTATAGGAAAAGAATTGTTGTTCGTGTTGCATGAATTAAAAAAATTACATTAGTCATAACTGCTTTGATTTAATTAGCGCCTTAAGTGATTGGTAACTTAACTTTCACTTGATTATCAGCGAGGTAATTAACAAATTAATTTACGTCTAGTTAGCATGATTTGAGGTACATAAATTATCAACTAATTAAGAGCCATACTCATGATATATTCGGGTATTTTCGACGTCTTCCTTTTACTTGCTGTTTTATTTCGCTTTGTGTTTTGTGGTATTATTAGTTAGTTGGCCTTACTTTTATCTAATCTTACTTGTTTAAATTAGTAATTCAAACGACGTTCGTCTTGCATATAAATTTCAATTAAGCATTTATAGAAATTATTAATAGATTGTTATTTAACATGTGTGGTTTTGTCATTCAGTAGACAAAAACACATTCGTGGTAAATTTATGTCGTCAACTGTATTATCTCTGTAGACATGGCAGTTGTCATTAGGGTACAAGATGATAGGGAAGATTAACAGTTCTTTCGTGTCGCAAGGAATTTTCTTCGGGCTGCTGGGCGCTTGACGAAAATAACTTGAGAGGATTTCGGTACTTTGAGCAAAAAATAGGGAGGAGAAAAAGGGTGATACTAATTGGTACAAAATTTCTGTTTTAAATCAAATTTATAAGAAGTATTAAACATTTTACACGTTACAATCGTAAAGCGTACCCTAAATTTCAAGAAACACATATTTCTACTCTAAGATTTAAACCGCTAACGTTATACTTGACTTGAGCCGAATGTTTACGTTTCTGTGCCTTGCATTCGAGCATTTTCTTGGTAAGCTTTGCGTGTTTGGCGTGCTTTTCCTGCGCGTAGAGAGTTGATGATCGTTCGTGCTTTCGTTCGTTGACTTTGATGTTGCGTTGCAGTGTAGAAGAGACGCGCTACTGCTGATGCTGCGTTGTCTATTAAGACATCGCATCGCGGCAAACTCGCGTGCTGGGAGATGACTTGATGCTGATACACTTGCATGACAATGCTACTACATTCGTGTTGTAATACATGCGCATATATTTGGTGGAAATATGAAAATGTGTGTTAGGTTTATCTCGTATGAAACAGCAAACAAACGCACTGCTTTTGCTCAACCAGAAAGATGACACTACATTCCAGAATTGTCATCACGGTTGGCAAGACTAAACAAGAAATGCTGTTTATGCCCATTTTGAGGTAACGTCCCTTTTGCTTCATGTTCGCAGATGTGGTAACACTCGTAAAAACCAAAATTATGTTCGTGTTGCATATTTTCTTTCGTATTTTACATTTTTCGTATTTTCAACACAATTTTCTATTATTGCATATTGGCGTTTCAAACTTATTAAATATTCATGCGCTGGAAATATGAATAAAATTATCATCCAAACTAATATTTGCTTGGCTGTTTACTTATGATAATAATAGAAAAATTAGCATGAAAGAAATATTTACGAGTAAAATAAGCGAAAATAGGTTTAACCCACTCTTGACTAAATATAGAAAAGTATGCTAGTGCAGACGTACATTGCAATTCATGAACACAATTGAATTTGTGGATCAATGCAGTAAAATACGTTCAGCGCTACCGCAGTGCTGATAACGCGGTGCTTTGCTAACATAACGTGGAGACGATAACAATTGCACGCCTCATGATGAATAATTACAGATGGGCGCTCATAGCATTACGAGTGAATGGAATTGAAATGATTGAAAGAAGGAAATTAGGACAGAATATCAAGTGTGCTATTTATAACTCACTATAAGGCTATAAATGACGACCCTCCGCATGAATTATCAGAACTTAATTCAATTTAAATCTATCAATAAGTTTATTCAGTTTAAATTAAACACTGCGCACTGTAACTCAATTAGAAATTTACTTCAAAATGTGTTGCTTCGTTAAATTTACTTAGCCTTCTTTCGCCTACCACGAACAGGATTTATTAAGCTCAAAGAATGATCAATCGTTTAACTCGGCCTTTTCAACTTCCTTCTATATTTGCTTGATCCATTTTCATAAATCACTTGTTCGCTTGAGTGCTAATTAGACGGAGTTAAAAATAAACTAACACAGTGAGAACTTGAAACTTGCTAAGTTCTCTGCTTATTCGTAATAATTTCCTTGGTATTTTCCTCCTTGAATATAAGGAATTTTATTTTATATCAAAAAAATTATTGTAACCTTGATCTTGTCTAGTGTTTACTCATGAGTATCACTTCTTGCTGCATTGTGTTGCTCGTCATTCCCAAGCGTACAGTGCATCCGAATACACGCGTACTAAAAGCAATAATAATCAAGGGAAACCGCGCGCATGCTGTACAGAGAACACCGGATGGAGTAAATAACAAAAAAGCGTCATGCAACAATACGTGAACTCGGATGATCTGGCGGACAAGCGAATCGTGCATACACACGTTCAATTCCCCTGTCGACTTTCCGCTGCTTCGAGGAGCGCGCACATCATCTCAAGCAATGAGGCAAGAAGTTGCAAGTGCATCTCGAGAACTTGCGCACAGGTACTCACGTGTTTCGCTTGTTAAATTGCTCCATGCATTGTTTCGCCAACATGAGATGAACAATACATGCATTTTCGATTTACACGCATTAAGACTGAGGAGAACATATTGCAAATTATGCAAATGAATTAATTAAATCGTACTTGTTGAATAACGTGACGATGCGAAGAGAAAAGAAATAATTAAACAGAAATAAGTGAAATTGAGCGCTCGGTATGTTGTGTCGAGTTGAATTGCTTTGTAACTGAAATAAAAGCATAAGGAGCATATCTCTTGACTCATGCAATTCAAGAGACGAATGAAGGAAAACGTAATATAATAGAATTTAATGGAATGTAATGGAATAGAAGTGAATTGCATTACGATGCATGCAATGCTACGTGCAATTGCAACGAATGCGAATGGTGATGATGATGCTGTTGTTGATGGTAATAATAATGATGATGATGATACAATTGTAATTCAGCGTCTGTTCAATTGTTATTGCAATACTATACTTGTTTAATAATAGAAGGACAAGGTTGGAGTCGACTGAATAGTTTATCGTCTTGTATTTTAATCGCTATTTTATTGTGGTTTATTTAAATTATTCAGAACACTTGATCGGATTTAGATGCACATTAAAGAAAAAATGGTATGATATATAGGGGTTTTATTAAAGAAATTTTCTTTTTATTACAGAATGGAATGCCACTCTGGGAGGACCTTATTGCCAAAGCTACGAAGCTTCATTCCACGCTCAAGTAAGTACAGTTCTTAATTCTTTTAGTGTTTTAATTTCCCTCGAGTTTTCTTCTTTCTTCACTCATTGTGAATTCTTCTGACCTTATTAAAGTGTACAGATTTTCACTCAACTCTGTAATAATGCAGAAAGTAATTTTACTTTGAGTAAAATTCAATTGAAATTTGCATAAATTATTGCTGATTTGTAGTAAGTTAATGCGGCTGAGTGAAATCAGTTTTTAATTTGGCAAAAAGAGGAATAAACCTATAAAAACGTAACATCACGACATGATTACTCGCATAGAGCGTGGTGCGGTCTGGTACCACAATCGTTTTCTTGAATTAAATTATCGATTCGTGTAATAGAAATAGAAAATTCACTTTTTATTTATTTTATTCCAGTCTGCTCATAAGATTGAATAATCTTATATTTTTTAATAGATTTTCACTTTTCTAAAACTGAATCTTTTGCTTGATTAGTTTTTGAAAAAAGCAAAATATCATGCGATAAATTTTGGTAAATTGTGAACAAAGTTTTCTCCTTAATGACATAATTTGTGATGCTTTGATGATTATTTATTTGTAACTTTTTGTTGTGTCTTTTTCATTACAGAGCGGCAATCCTGGCGGTCACGGCCTACTTGGATGCCTTCCAGAAAATTGCGGACGCTGCCACCAATGCCAGGGGTGAGTGCACTCGACATATTCACATATCATGCGTCGCAAAACAAAAAAAAACAACAAGAACAACACTAAAAAACAAATAGCGAGTGCGCAAACTAAATGCAAACTAGCGTAACAAACTAAACAAGCATAAAGTACGGATGAAAAATGTGTTTTTGGTTGTTAAGCAACGAAATTATGCGACGAATTCGCCTAAGTTATGGTTATTCTTGTAAGTCGCGCTTCTGGCACGCAGCCAAAATATTTGATATACAATTGCATGTTAGCTAATGTTTCACAACTTCTTTGTTTTTCGTAGTTTTTGCTATTCTTTTTCCTGAAGAATGCATTTATGTTTTTGTCGCATAGTAAGTGAAATACGGCTTTGGTTAACGGCGCAAAAAGTGCACGCCGAGAGAAATTTCTATTTAGTTTTTTCGTTGTTTACTGCCGCGCTAATTGCACGTATCGTAAGTAATAATGACGGTGTGATTGAAGAAGCAAATAGAAGAGCAGGGTATTAATGTTGCGCACGCAATTGACTTGCGTTTTCTTTTGTCGGAGGCAACGCGAAGAAGAGCATTAAGAAAGTTTAGCAATTATCACAAAGAGAGTCACAGACGCTCGGCGAATGTGGATACGAATGAAATTGAGAGCACGATTGTTGCTAAAGTTCTGCAAGAATTAGACTGCAACATGTGTGCCACTAATGACAATGACATTAATTTTTTTCTCTATTCATGAACTTTGTAAATTTCCATTTTTTAAATGGAATTCTCAACCAAAATAAACCAACATCTGTTTATGAGATAATTCATTCAAGTTTCTTCATCTCGTATTTTTTAATTCATTTAAATAGTTATGCTGGTTGATAGTTGAAGAATTCACCGAAAATAGTAGCGGACTTGTGGAAACATTGACCCGAAGTAAACAAATAAAAAACACATCGATCACAATCTTTTGAGATGATCGTCGTTTAGCCGCGTTTTTATTATTCCAACTGAAGTTAAACACCTCACCATATGGTGCACAGCAACATCCCGTGAAAAATCAGATGATGAAATAGCGGTTTAAGCAATAAGCTTTTCAACCCACATGCAAATTGCGCCCGCAATGCTTTGATCAGTCCTCTTTGAGTGGGTGTGCAATCTTCATCTCGCGTGTTTACAAGTCGCGCGCAGTAATAAAAAACGTAACGCAGATTAATTTTTTTCGTACGCAAATATTTGCCTGTTTGCTTTTTGTTTGCGTATTCATCAAGATGTTTTTTTTTTGTTGGGCGTTTTGTCAATCTGATGTCGAGAAACAATAGGAAGGAAGTAAGTAAATTAAATTTACTTCTTGTGGTATTTTTGGCGTCTTGCTTCCTTCCTATTTGCGAATGCTTCATCGATTGGCCTATTTTCGCCTCGTGTTGCTACTAAGAGGACAATGCACTTGAAGAAGCCACTCGCATGAAATTGAAAACAAGATATTGTCTTGGAGTTATTTGACATTATTAGGGACTTTTAATGTAAACTGTAATTAAGTAGTAAGGCTTAAGGCTATTTTCATGCGTTTCAGTTTGATTTATTTTCGGTGTACCTATTTATCAACGATAAGAAATTAGTTTCGCTTTTGTTTTACCTTTATTTCCTTTTGTTTTCTTGACAATGCGAAGCGGTTGCCGTATTTTTGCCTCATATAAAGTGCTAGATCAAATCAATGCAAAATTATAACCTGACACCATTCATAACGTCATAAAGTCTCTCCGAATGCAGTGCGCTGAAAGGAAGAATACACACGCGAGGCGAGTGGGAAGAAGCTGGAGCGACTTGCATTCATAAATTGCTTTAAATTGAGAAAGGCAAAAACCGGAAGACGGGAATATTCGCTGGGAATTCTTGGCTGGTTCTTTCTTCATTTCGCGTTTTAATTATGTTTGCGGTACCAGCAATCTTTTAATTAACTTTTTACGCGCGCGATCGACGACCGCATTGCTCCGTTACACTCAGCTTTTGTTTTCCATTTTGCCCGCAAATTTTCCCGATTCCCTTTCCGCGCTTGTTATTAAAGACGTGCACTGATGAAATTTTCTTGCATTAAGATTCCAAAATGAGATATTAATTTTCTAATATTAATTATACACAAAATTGTGCGTGATTTTGTTTGGTCGTGTTATGCGATTTGTAATAATATGATTTATTCATCGATAATTATACGGGTTGAAAAATGAACTAATCATTTATGTGGATTAGCGAATTAAATGCATAAAGCATTTATTATTAGCATAATTGCAAGCTCATTAAACAATCCGAAGCGCGTGATCTTTGATCAGCATTGCATTGCATAGCGCAGCATTTAATTAAAATAGACGTACGAATAAAGAGAGGAAAAAAACAAAGCTAGAAAACCGGTGCACGAGCGCGCGCACACACTCGTGAAGTGCATAATCATTATGCTCTTTTCTAGTGCTAGCTGGTGCGCCAGCCGGCAGCAATTATATTTGCTCTAGTAATAACTCTCTATTAATATTTAACGAAGTTTCCAACGAAGCGATCGCGTTTGCTCTTAAAATAAATTTACATGGATTACTACTATAAAACACATACCAAGTGTATTCGACTTAATTGAGAAATGTGCATGCGTATTGGATTCGCATTTTTAGCTAATTGCCAATACATTTGGAACACTTTGTGTGGTTGGATGTAGAGTACGAATTCAGTTTAACTTTATGATTGAATTGTAATAGAAAAGTTAACGAACTGTTCGAAAGCGTTTTATAATCGCGCAAGTGTTTGAGTATGGTACTAATTGAAATAAGTTTGTAATTTTTGTTCCTGAGTGAAATTGGATTGATTTTTTCTTGACAGATGTGAAATTGAATTTAAGTATTCATATATGCACGATGCCAACATTTTTACGATGTTATGAATGAATGAACGAATGAAAACGTGAAAATCTTTGTGAGGAAATTTTCCGATAAAATTTTCAAAGGCAAGATCGTGAGCCAAAGGCGAATAATAAATCAAATTATACGACTCCATCTGGTTTGTTATATGCGATGTGCAATCGAGTGAGATATCAAATGCGAGTCGATAAATCAGCGTAAAAGCCATAGCGAAAAGTTAACGAAATGTGATAAATTCAACACAAAAATTGTACTACTTCTTGATTCATTGATTCTTTAAGCTTTTTTCTGCAGAAGAAATCTATTCTATTGATTGTTTTTCCATTATTTTTTGTTTAATTAGGAAGGAGAATTGGATTGAGTTGCATAAAATAACCATAAAAAAATGTGTAATGACCACATTACTAATTGCGCATGTACGTAGAGGAGAGAGACACCGAGTGAACTTTAAAATTGAAGAAATGCGACTAATTACGCGCCTGACACTTCAATGCGCATAAATGTCATCACGCCAAGCTGGGTAATTTACAATCGACAGCATGCATACGCGTATAAATTGCACACGTAACAGCTGCTTGGGATGCAAACATTGCTGTTTGTCTGTCATCCCGGACTCTGGTGTGATTCGCATGTTGCGCATATTGATTCAATGCTAATCAATCAATTGAGAATCAATAAAACGCATATTAAATAAAAAACTTATTATCTTCGGTTACCCTGCGATATGATACGGCTTCGTGTAGATGGAGTAAATTGATATTTGATTGATTTTTGCTACAAATTCTCTGTTCACTTTATTGCTTGGAAACGCATTCAAATTCGTGGCGAACGAATGAAAGATGCAAAGCACCATGACGAAAATGAATCGAGGGGGGAAGCTGATTGCAAGCAATCTCGATGCCACGTAATCCAATCGCGTCGTGCGCTCTTGTCAATGCCGGAAGTAATGCGAGTGCATCCGGGATGTAAAGATATGCAGCTTGCGCTTCGTTGGAGCCTTTTGAACTAAAAGCATCATAAAGAACTAACTTTTCCCAGTTCAATCTTAAATTAATAAGAATTCTTCTTGAAAGGTTATAGCAAGTTTCGGTTATATTGACAATGAAGGTGTTAGCGGATGTCGTTATATCCGGAAATCATTACCATCAAGTAGTGAAATAATTATAGAAGAAAAATTAAAACTTAACGGATGTAGACTATCTGCGGATGTAAACAAAAGATAAAGAAGCTTTCTTATCCTAAGAATGAGTTTTTGTCTTTGCTAGTAGTGTGAGTTATTCTTCGAAAAACTTTTCCGGAAAATAACGGATAAGTTTATACAATCGGAATCTTGATTGGATAAAGTTGAACATCTAGTTAAAAAGCGTTAAAATCAGCAGAAATTAAACGCGGATTAAGGTCTCGTTAGATATGTTTACCGGTGAACAATATTGACTTATTTAAATATGCATCCAGTATCCCTTCGTGTGGTATGTGCACACGCACTCATTAGAATGCCCAAAACGCTCCTCCAGCAAGGAAGGAACGCAGGAGTAGATGGGTGAGTGACCTTTTAAGGGCGGCTATCGATCCTGCACGCTCTTTTTTCGGGAGAAAGCGCGCTTCCAGACACATGCTCCATGTGCGCGGCACATATGCACGTGTTCTTTGTTTTACGCCGCAAAGTCACAACATAATACACCACAACCAACACCACTCATGTGCTCCTGTCCATCCATGGGGATAACGTAATCAATTAAACATAAAAGTGGACGACGAAATTGTTAAAACACACATATATGCGTGCGGCTGGAATGGGAGGAGGAACATACTGGTTCCTAATTTACAAAAAGGGGGAAACGCAATGACCAGCGAAGGCATTCCCTTGTCCTATGTTAATTAATATTTGATAAGAGATTAAAGTAATTATCTAGATAACCATGAAATATTTTCATGAATTTTTAATGCTAGGGCCAGGTTATATACAGAGAGTTTACGTATTATTAGATTGTACTACATATTTAATTAACAGGATTTTCGACAAGGGATGCAATCTGAGAGATTTTTGTTCTATGTGTAAAGATATTGCATGTACGAATGCGTTTTAGTGCGGTGTTTAATCTAAATAAATTTAAATTTAGAGTTTTGTGAAAGGGTTATCTACATGTGTTTAAAAATGTAGTGTTTAACGCATCATTAACACGCTTCTTTAAAATTAGAACTAACGGAGAAAGTAAAAGGCGCGTAATTAACGAAAACTATTTATAAACACATGTATTATAAACAAGAAAAAGATGGTCTAGAGATTGCTTAACATAACCTTTTAGAGTTACTTTAGTTGAAATGACTTAATTCATGGAAATTTACAATTGTCCTTTTGTCATTCTGAAAATGAGTTTGCAATTTTATAAGCCAAAAAAGTATCGCGTAGATGGGATGAGCTTTAATCTTTGCAAGGAATATACATATTTGAATATTTATGAGACGTGCAATTTTTCACGCGACGTTCTCGCAGGATTTTAAGCCAAAGGACCTGAAAGGATGTGTTGCAGAAGTGCACAAAATGAGCAAAGTGTCCACTTGAGGGAGCACTTTGTCGAATGGTTATATGGCTTTTTGTGCTGTTGCAAGATACTTGGCGAACTTTCCACTTTACTGGCATCGTTAATGCTGCCGCCTCCACCGCCTGCGCCACCTCTGAAACCTACATTGATAAATGGATCAATTAGCGGCACTCAATAGTATTCACTTAATTAATTATTGCGCCGTAATCTATCTTCGTGTTTAGTGCAATCTATCTACGTGATTCGCATGGATTTCACTTCAATCAGAATGTTAATTGACTTAAATTATTAACTACATAAATTATTTTATTCTGATTTTTATCATTTTTAATGAGGGATTTTGTCCTGCGAATTTATATTTGTTTGCAAAATTCTGAATCCGTTCAATTTAATTGCATTTTTTGAAGCACACAAAGTTGGAAGACACTTATCTGAAATGAGTTCAGATTAAATTCACAAGTTGTTAACCCAAAAGGTTCTCGTTTTCATTTTAATTGGCACATTTAATGCGACTCGTAAAATACACAATTGCCTTACATATTTTATTGGACAGTAAAGGTTTGTCGTCGACAGGCCGCCTTATTAAAAGACGTAATGCTGAAGATATTTACAGCGCGTTTTAATCTTGAAGCAAATTTTAATTGCCTTGATATACATCAATAACAAAAAAGAATCTGCTTACAAATTGCAAGAGTCGAAAGAGATATCCCGGCTTATGATAACGACACGTACATACAGATATACTGAACGATCGTGATCAGAATTGCACTTTCGTAGGAGATTTTTACGAGCACCTCTTCGATCCCAGTTGTGCCCAACTTGCAAGTTTCACGTATATATATTTCACGTTTCGTGACTGGGACGCATCATCCCGAGCCTGGAATGTAAGCCATGAGCGAAAAGGGTGTAAAACGGGAAAAGGAAGTTGGCGAACGGGACGAGAGACTTTCGCAATTTTTTACGCCGGATTTATTACGCGCCTGTTACGTGCTGATGTTATGTGCGTTTTATTATTTTGTCAATTGCTTCACTGCCTATTCGGTAACATTTGTAAATGTGCAAATTACGCGTTTGCAATTTCATTCTGTACTTAACTTGGTAGAGAGCAATATTGGAATGTGCTCCAGGGATTTGATTAAATGTTCCTATTTTCCTGTCTGTCACCTCATTCTTCATAATCACCGATGCGTACACACTTGACGTGTAATTCCTCGTGTCATTCGATTCGCGGTCGCACATTGTTGTTCAACACTCACTCACGTTTGGAACGCGCTCTATTGATTTTGGTACAATTAAATTCGGTGGATCAATATTGATGATGGATTAGCATTCAATGGATTTCGAAAACATGAGTTGATTAAAATTAGTGTATTTAAGTATCGCATAAATTAGAGACCCATAATTATTTTTAGCCGGAACGTCGGAATCTAACGATATATTTAACTTGAAAACTTGAAGAGACGACTAACAGAATCAACAATTTAAGCTCGCGACGCTTTAATGAGTTTTGTTTTATCGTTTCAGGTGCGACAAGGGATATTGGAACAGCGTTGACACGAATTTGTCTTCGACATAAAGCAGTTGAAACTCGTATGAAAACATTCACAAGGTAATAACAATATGACTAATTAAATTCTAGATGTGAATTTCATCCATTCAGAGAGCAAACAATGTTGCATTGTCAGTCTCGTAAAACTGTGGATTAAATTACGGTCGACGTGAAATTGAACATCCACCAACTGCAATTTTATGGCATTTTGCAGTTGAAAATATTGGTTGTAAAAACTTTATCTCTCTGGATAAGTTTAATGCTAAATTAAATAGCCATCTGATGTTGAACTTGATGGATTTTGTTTATTTCTGTTTATTTAATGTTATTTTATTATTTGTTCTTATATTTTTAGTGCGATAATGGAATGTCTGGTGTTACCATTACAAGAGAAATTGGAAGATTGGCGCAAAACCGTGATGAATTTAGACAAGGAGCATGCAAAGGATTATAAACGAGCACGCTCCGAGCTGAAGAAGCGCTCCACAGACACGTTACGCATTCAGAAGAAGATGCGCAAGGGTGCTGGGGGCGATTTGCAAAAACGATTGGAATATGGCCTGCAGGATGTGACAGAGCGACGCCAACTACTAGAGGAAACGGAAAAACAAGCGGTGCGTGCCGCCCTTGTTGAGGAGCGCAGTCGATTCTGTATCTTCGTTGGAATGCTCAAACCCGTCGTTGTACGTAGCGCGCAAATTCACGCGTAATTGCATTTAATTACATGTTTGCGCTTTCTTAGGACGAAGAAGTTGCCATGCTGTCTGAACTATCACGACTGCAAGAAGTTGTCGTCCAACTGGAGAAGCACACCGCCGATCCGAGCACACTGCCGCCGGCCAGCGAGCAGGTCATTGCCGACCTGAAGAGTTCGGATAGTGGCTGGAGCTTTCAGACGCCGCCATCGAGCCCATCGAGTCTCGGTAGCCGCAAGTCTTCCATGTGCTCGATTAGCTCGCTGAACAGCTCGTCATCGGGCAGCTCGAAGTCGCCCAGCCATCCGTCACATTGGCATCGCTCATTATCGCAGGTAAATTAACTTGACACGCAAATACGCGCGTTTATTCGTGCCTCGATGCGCGCACACGAAACGACGACATGAAAAAGCAGGTGGTACATATGTGATGTACGTGTTCAGTGGATTGATGCGAGATGCGTGTTTAGCTTTGAATATTCAGTCTTTTTTTGCATGTGATTTTTATAAAGAAACTTTATTGGTTTAACGATGTATTAAATTGTGTTTTATTTCTTTCATTCATTTTTGTTTTTATTTTGTAATGTAGTTTGTTATGTTATTGTTGCACACAGCCGGTAGGTCGTAGTGGCACGATGCGTTTACCATCTGTAAGCAGTCGGGATTCGGGCTTTACCTCCCAGGATACATTATATCCAAGGGTGCCGTCATCGCTAAGCGTTGTGCAGGTAAATGTTTTGTTTCATGCAAAGCCAATCGATACTTAATGAACGTAGAATAAGTCCTAATAAGGGTTTCTTCTGCAGGTTTCCAACATGTCAGAACATAGTGGTAACAGTAGTAGTTCCAGCACACCATGCACGCCTTACCCACCGAGCGCAACTGTACCTAATTCAACATCGACATGGCCCAATCTCCAGGAAACGTTGCAATTTGAACGCGCAGCATCCGCAATTATCAGCGACCGGCCACACACAATCTCTTCAGGTAAGTGGTCGTTGGAGATTCACAATAACCATATGCTCATGTATCACTAAACATCTCCTCGCACACTCATTGTAGCGTATGAAAAAGGCCATCAAAGACCTGCGCTTACAGTGTACACATTCCAAGCACCGGATCAAAGCCTCTCGCAACCGGTATCACCCGTCACGTCCACGACGCCCACCGAGAGCACTCTGGTGCCGCCGAGCAGTCCTGCGCCGTCGGTGAAGTCGCTCAACAAGCCGCCATTGCCTACGCGCTGCTCGTCCCTGGAGCGTCCGTCCGTACCGGCAAAGACTATCGCAGGCATGTCGGCGGTGCGCGTTCTGCCACCGACGACGGTAATCGCTCCCAGCGACATGCAGCACAAGGTCATGAAGCCATCGTCACTGCCTCCACATATCACGAAAGGTACCATTACGAATATGTTGTTTCGCAGTTTTAACATGTTATTGTTTCATGCAGTTATTCCTCAACCAACATATGTAAACATGCATGAACTGGCTAGCATGGCCGCAAGCAAAGCTCAAGAAATGTCTTTACCGCCGCCACCGACTGAATTTACGGGTGCACAGCCACCGCAAATGCCAATTGGAATTGAAGCTGAAAGTAGCAACAGCGAAAGTTCGCTGGAATCATCAAGTGGGTACGGAAGCCAAACCACATTTCCAACCGCAGATTGTGATTCATTGCACCAAGAAGGTATTGTGCCTCTTTATAATTATCTTTCTAATGGTTACTGTGCACAACGTTTAATGTTTTGTTTGTGTTCGTTTCTGTTTGTATATACTTAACATGCAAAAGAGTTCTCTTGTTCTATTCAAAACCAATCTACTAAACGTGTTGATGCATGATGTGTTTTACTTAGCGTTTGTTATATGTGTGCTTAGATTTAGAAGTGGTCAAGTTCTGCACTCTGCCACGACATATTGGCAGCGACCCTTCCGGAGGGCCGCGTCGCCGTCCTCTCTCTATGACAGGTAATGACTTCAGTGGCATGCATGCTGTTTTGTATTGATTTGCAATATTTTTATTGTTATTTATGAAACATTTTCGCCAAGTTTATGTTCAATGGATTCCATTTTTAGCAGTTTATGGTTGTGGTACGCTGAGAGGAACTTCAACTTTATTACGACGTGGTTCAATGCAAGCGAATAAACCACCGCCTCCTATAAGACGCACGGCATCAATAACGAATACGAATAAGCCGCTGACGCCAGTAAACAGCGTCGAAAACTTGCCACCGCCTCCAGCATTCTTGCTCGAACCGAATAAAAGTCCACAGCAAAATCAGCATCAACAACATCTACATTTACAGCAGGTGCAAATGGGAAAACACGCGCAGGAAAATACAGTCAACCCAGTTGGAATAAATGTGGCAGAGACAATAAAAGCACTGAATGGTACAGTTTCGCAGTTTTGCAATGAGAAAGTTGACTGAATATAGTTATTTACAGAACAAAGGCATACACCTGCAAGTCCTAGCGCAATTCGGCGGATGTCTGCTTCGTCGCAGTCAATTTACAGTACTGGCATGCAATTACATCAGCAAATGTCAGCTTCACAACAGTCTCTTTATATGACTAGTAGTGCGCACACACAGAACGCACACAATATAGCTCAAGTCCAAACACATCAGCAAAGTAGCCCAATTCTTAGTTCATTCCAAGCAAACAATGCTAACAAATTGTCCTATGTTTCTCAATCTGGTGGAGTGATTTACGCACAGCCGTCCCAACTTATGCCTGGCAGTCCTAGCTCTGTGCGACGCATGGCCAGTATTCGGTCACAAAGTGCTGAGAGACGTCCTGAAGGTAGTTATCGTGTGCTTTTATTACGACTGAAATTTAACATACAATATTTCAGTTGGACCTGGTGGTGTTGGATCAAACTTTATTGCTGCTCTAAGTGCGAAGCTTGTACCAAATTTGAGCCCTCGCAGTGCGCGTCGTCACAGCGAGGACTTACAACCGGTAAATTCACCTGCCCAACAGTATTCGCAGCGTAAGGGTCCAGGACAAAGTTTTCTAGACTCCTTAAATGCAAAACTTTCAAATCAACATATCAGCAACGCACCACAAGCTCAGCTCAAAGCTTCAAAGATTAGACAACTTATTAATAGTCGCGCACAGGTAACATTTAAACTTCTAGCGTGGTTATAACAAAATCAATAAATTATTTTTTCAGCCCGATCCGAAACTATGTCACGAATCCCTTATGGATCAAATCAAGCGCGGTGCAACGCTCAAACGTGCTAAGATAATAAATGATCGATCAGCACCAAAGATTTACTAGAAATGTAACGAGATATTACGCAATTGCCTGTAGTGCTGTGCATAGAAACTTTTCGCAGGTAAGCAAACAAATTCAACGTAATTATACCTTCAGACTCTTATCAATTACATATGTCAAGTTATTATCCTAAAAGCAACTGGAAAGTATTTATACAAATAGGAAGAACATTTTTGAAAACCTTGTTGATCTTTATATAGTAGCAATTGAATGTGTAGCCAAGACGGAATTAATAATAGTCAAGTCAATAACATAATCATTCACATTCCTTTATGATCTATTTACAAAATTTTGCTGATATATTATCCCCAAATAAAAAAAGAAACTCACTCTAAATGAGTAGATTGATACTGATCGATTTTAAACGTCCAGATATCCAGTGACTGAATATTATTTTTATAATTCATCATATATTAGCTATTATAGTATTGTTAAATAATAATGCGCAAACATTGAATATGTTGAGATGAAATTGTCCTCCAAATTATATTCTAAACTCTGAGAGGTGACTAATATTATTCATCAATGCAACATTATACTGTTCCAATAGTAATAAATTTTAATGCTTATTCACATTTTGGTTATAAGAATAATAACTACTTGATTATATTTTAATAGAATTACTTTTGTTTAAAGTGAAAGCATTAATGATATTTACTTAAGGATCAATGTAGTGAATATAACCATATGTATTTATTGAGCGCAAAGAAATTGTTGCTTCGCAATTTAATGGTGTACATATTCAATGCATCTTTAACGGTGGTAACACATTACACACTTGTACAATGTATATAATTTCTTATTTATTTGAATCGTAAGATGAACTGGATACATAAGCATTGATTTATTATCATTCGTATAATATATCATATGTGTATTTATGCGCAGAATATACGCTAGTTGTAACGTCTATATGTACATATATGTAATCAATGTGTTCCATTATAACAATATTAGCATGTCCATCTTAACCAAATTTAATATTTACAACTATATCATTCAATTATATGTGAAACTCAATTTGTTTCAGTAATTTTAAAACTAACGTATTGAACAGGAATTATTTGTATAGGTTTGTTCTGTAATTTGAAAATAATATTGGAAAATGTAATAAAAAGTTGATATAAAAAATAGACCACCAATACTCATTGAGAGTTTGTATATCGCTATTATTGCATTAATTTCACGAGTAGGAAGTGGTAATGATTTGGAAATATAAACAACATTTTATTACTTATTGTAATTGGTCCAATTGCTTGCAGGGGCGCTGTTATCGCAATTGAATAAACATCGCAGACATTATTAGTTAAGGTAGTGTCAGTCATCAGTATGTTTGGTGATGTTTGGTATGTAGCAGCATGCAGCAGTATGTAGTGCAAGTCAGTATCGGTTGGTATCGGCATAAGTTCAGATATACGAGTGGGATTGTGCGGGATTGCGGTCGAGTGGCAGTTCGAATAATGGTTAATTAAATACGTCGTATGTGTAGGGGTTATTATCGGGATGTTATCGTGTGTTTACATCAAATGATACAGTGATGACGAGTAATATTCATAGCGTTCTCATTAGCAATTGTACTACAGTTACAATAAGTTGCATCCTGATACTTTTGCAAAGACCATGTAAATAGTGCAACAATTGTGATGTATTCCAACAGGGTAACAATGCACTTCGTAATTCGGGGGCAGTGATTACATGACTGAGTGGTAAATCAATTGTAGTTATTTACTCGGTAACATATGTGTTTGACCTACCCAAGTGGAAAGGTTGCATCCAGTAATGGACAACGATAGCATCGGGTCGTCCTTAAACCGGGGGCAGAGATTTATTCTCGGAGGCTTCGTTCTGCTTCTGGTTGATATTATATGGGTGTCTTCCTCAGAGATAACAAA